>JABSTR010003689.1:0-60061 GCA_013339765.2 Haemaphysalis longicornis
GGTAGGTTTGCAATAACTTGTTTTCTTGTGTTTTTATATCAATTGTGTGTCATGTTTTAGAGAGCCCGAAATTTTCGTCCCTACTAATTTTCCAATGCTCATGCATATTGCCGCGAACCATACATTGGGTTTGTTATTTGTGTTTTGCTTTTACCGCCGGCTGCGCCGGTCTGTGTTATCTGCGCCAAGGGAAGCGCGTGTTCCATTCTTTCTTTCTGTGCCGCATGTGTTATCTGTTGTGATAGGGAGGCATTCCGATCTAACGTGAACAGCCCGGAATAATCTTCTTGGATCTACTATGTTCTCGATGCGAATCGACGTTTGAGAACCACGCGCGCCGAAAGATAAAAAGCCTGCAGTGCGGACGCCGGGGCATTCGATTCGACGACACTCGCCTGTGCAAGTCACTTTGTTGACCGCTGCTTCGCCGCCTCTGTATTCTTTGAGTTGTTAGGGGAGCACAAGTTCGCTCCAATAAACGTGTTTCTCATTCAACACCACTGCATCGTCCTTGTCTTCGTGACATCTGGTGGAGGTGCTGGGTACGCACCCTTCATGCCCACTACAACCTCGAAGCCGCCAAGCCAGTCCAACAAGAGCCAGCCCCCGCCTGCAAGATTTACCGCCCGAGTTCGGTCTTCTGCCAGAAGGGCCCAAGAGAAGGAACGCTGCAACCAACACCATGGTGCAAGAAACACGTCGCCAATCATCCTGCAGCAGCCCGAGAACCGCCATCGTTCCGGGGAGCCCCCGCTGAAGACCCCGAAGAATGGTTGGAGAAGTTGGAGCGCGTCCGCATCTTCAACAGGTGGGACGATGAAGAAACGTTCCGGCATGTCTTCTTTTACTTAGAAGATGCTGCTCGAACTTGGTTCGAGAACCATGAGAGCTCTTTGACCGACTGGACTCAATTCAAAAGCGAGTTCCTTAAGACCTTCACTACCGTGGTGAGAAAAGAGCGAGCTGCGCTTTTGCTGGAAACTCGAACGCAGCACCCCAACGAAGGAGTCGTGATTTTCGTTGAGGAGATGAAGCGACTTTTTCGTCGTGCGGACCCTGAAATGACCGAGGAAAAGAAGCTCAGGTTTCTAATGCGAGGAGTGAAGCAAGAGCTTTTTGCTTGTCTAGTCCGTAACCCTCCGAAGACAGTGGCCGAATTCGCGTCTGAGGCGGCCGCGATGGAGAAGACGCTAGAAATTCGAACAGGCAGTACGACCGCCCTGTCAACGCGCTGTTCTCGGAGACCATCGGTGCCGCAAATGGAAGCTCCGATACATTGCGAGAGACCATCCGAGCAGTGGTCAGGGAGGAGCTTCGGAAGCTTTTTCCAACGACGCCGCAACCTCAAGTGGCTTCCCTGACCGACGTAATCCGAGAAGAAGTCCAAAACGCACTGGGAACTTCTACGCCGTCGGAAGCACCCCGCGAACCACAAGCCATGACCTACTCCTCGGCTGTTCGTCAACCCCGCCCTGCTCCAACCCGTCGTCAAGAGGCTGAGCCATACCGCCGTCCCACGCCGCCCGCCCGACGCCCTGTAGACCAATACCAGACGCCAAGGAAGACCGACGTGTGGCGAACGCCCGATAATCGTCCGCTGTGCTACCAATGCGGAGAGGCGGAGCATATCTACCGTCGCTGTCCCTACAAGAGGCTCGGTTTGCGAGGGTTCTCCGTCGACGCCCCACGCCCCCGATACGGCCAGCGCCCTGCTGAGATCGAAGAATACCTCTCCAACACCAACCGAGGACCAGCCCGCTTCAACCGTTCACCGTCGCCCTACCCGTCTCAGTCACCAAACCGCCGCAGCACTGCTGACTTCTCACGTGGAAGGTCCCCAGCCCACGCGGGGGAAACTAAAAGCAGCAACTTCGGGAGGTAAAGTTGCACACGGCGGAAAAATGAAAACCCTCCAACGACGCAGCGACTCGCTGAAGACCATCATTCACGACATGCCCTCATCCCGACGACCCGACCTAGCCCTAACGAGACTCCTGAACACGACGACAGCTACACGGCGCGACGCGTACCCGACCTGACCAAGACGTCCGTTGAGAAGACGACGACAACGACGATGCACAGTGCCCGACCATCAACACGTACAAGCAGAGATACGACGCCCCGACGAACCCGCAACTCGAGGACGACTGCATCTGACGTCAAGGTGTCCATCGACGGCTTTGACGTAGTCGCCCTCGTAGACACGGGAGCTGACTATTCGGTAATGAGCGGACCATTTGCGTCTAAACTGAAGAAAGTTATGACCAGATGGGACGGTCGGCACATACGCACAGCAGGAGGCCACCTCGTGACGCCAAGTGGAACGTGCACATCGCGCGTCACCATAGACGGCACAACGTACCCTGCGGCGTTCGTCGTTCTGCCTAACTGCTCCCGCGACGTGATTCTCGGAATGGACTTTTTGACGGACAACGGCGCAATAATTGATCTGCAGACCAAGTCGATAACATTTTCCTCCAATCACTCCACGACGCCGCAGCCGAACCCCGATCACCGTGCTGCTGTCAGGATCGCCGACGATCACATCACCCTGCCACCCCGCGCAAGCTTGATGATCGCCGTCTACTGTGAGGATGCTGCTTCCTGACATCGACGCTATCGTAGAGAGTGACCAAAGGTTGCTTCTCGACCGCGGTGTCTCCGTCGCAAGAGCATTGCGCACTTTAAGCAACGCCAATCTCACGTTTGGTCACTAATTTCACCGAAGAGTACCAGCATTTAAACAAGGGAGCTGCAATTGCGTTCCTCGAAGAAACGCAAGAAGCAAGTGATGTGATCGCAGTCGCCGACTTTGAACGCACACCCGTAGAAACATTCAAGCTCCCGCAGCCATTCGACGTGAATCCGGCGCTACCGCAAGAACAACGAAAAAATTATTGGCTTTGCTGCGTCGCTATAGCGAATGTTTTTCGTCGAGCGCAAAACTACGTCAGACCCCTCTAGCGAAGCACCGAATAATAACCGAAGATGGAGCCCGACCTACCCGACAGTCACCGTACCGCGTCTCTTCACACGAACGGGAAGCCATCCGGACTCAAGTTGACGACATGCTGAGCGATGACATTATACAGCCATCGAAAAGCCCCTGGGCTGCGCCCGTCGTACTCGTAAAGAAAAAAGACGGCACATTAAGGTTTTGCGTTGACTACCGGCGACTGAACAAAATCACGAAAAAGGACGTGTACCCCCTCCCCCGAATCGACGACGCCCTCGACCACCTCTGCCACGCGAAGTACTTCTCATCGATGGACCTGAAGACCGGCTACTGGCAAATTGAAGTGGACGAGAGAGACCGAGAGAAGACTGCATTTATAACCCCAGACGGCCTATACGAGTTCAAGGTGATGCCGTTTGGGCTGTGCACAGCACCAGCGACGTTTCAAAGAGTCATGGACACTGTGCTAGCTGGCCTGAAGTGGCACACCTGCCTCGTATACCTCGACGACGTAGTGGTATTCGCCCGGACTTTCGACGAACACCTTGCAAGGTTGGAGTCTGTACTCGAGGCCATTCGTACGTCGGGGTTGACGCTGAAGCCTGAAAAGTGCCGTTTCGCATACGGGGAACTCAAGTTCTTGGGCCACGTCGTCAACGCCGCGGGAGTCCTACCTGACCCGGCAAAAACTTCAGCTATCGCGAACTTCCCTAGGCCGAAAGACAAGAACGGGCGTGCGGAGATTTCTCGGGCTGTGCGCATACTACCGGCGCTTCGTCGCAAACTTCGCACGCATTGCAGAGCCACTCACGCGCTTGACGAAAGATAGCACCCCTTTCAGCTGGGAAAACGACCAAGAAAAAGCATTCGGCGAGCTGCAAAAACACCTGCAAAGCCCGCCCGTGCTCGCTCATTTCGACGGAAATGCCGAAACGGAAATGCATACGGACGCCAGTGATATAGGCTTGGGTGCCGTCCTTGTCCAAAAGCAAGCGGCTGCGAAAGGGTAATCGCCTATGCTAGCCGTGGTCTGTCGAAGGAGGAGAAAAACTATTCTGCCTCTGAGAAAGAGTGCCTGGCTATTATATGGGCGATTTTCAAAATTTCGCCCATACGTGTATGGAAGGCCATTCAAGGTTGTAACAGACCACCATGCGCTGTGTTGGCTCGCCAATTTGAAGGACCCCTCTGGCCGTCTTGGGCGGTGGAGCTTGCGCCTGCAGGAGTTCGACGTTACAGTCGTTATAAATCCGGCAGGAAACACTCCGACGCCGACTGCCTGTCCGCGCCCCCGTCGACCCACCACCACAAGACTCTGATGAAGACAGCGCGTTCTTCGGGATCGTGACGGAGAGCGACCTAGCCGCCCAGCAGCGTGCCGACCCCGACTTACGCGTCATAATCGAGTACCTCGAGGGATGCGACGTTGCCGTTCCTAGGACCTTCAAACGCAGCTTACCAGCATTCAGCCTGAGAAACTCCGTCCTTGTGAAGAAGAATTTCAGCCCCGGAACAAGAGCGAATTACCTTCTCGTCATCCCCGCGGACCTTCGTGACGAAATTTTGGAAGCGTGCCACGACGACCCGTCTTCCGGACATCTGGGCACAGCCCGCACTATCGGAAAAATCAAGGCGAGGTACTACTGGCCCGGCCTTACCTCTGACGTCACCCACTACGTCCGGAGCTGCCGTGACTGCCAGCGACGAAAAACGCCGCCGACAAGACCCGCCGGACTTCTGCAACCGATCGCCGTCCCATCGAGACCCTTTCAACAAATTGGAATGGACCTTCTAGGCCCGTTCCCGACGTCACGATCGGAGAACAAGTGGATTGTCGTAGCGACAGACTACATGACGCGGTACACAGAGACCGCCGCTCTTCCGCGGGGGACTGCACAAGAAGTCGCCAAGTTCTTTATAAACCAAGTTGTGCTGCGACATGGAGCCCCTGAAGTCCTAATCACGGACCGCGGAACGGCCTTTACGGCGGAGCTGATGCAAGGAATCTTACGCTACAGCAACACCGATCACCGAAGAACGACGGCGTACCACCCCCAAACGAACGGACTAACAGAACGTCTCAACAAGACAATGGCGGATATGCTGTCCATGTACGTCGACGTTGAACATAAGACTTGGGACGAAGTCCTCCCGTATGTCACGTTTGCGTACAATACAGCGACGCAGGAAACTACGCAGATGACACCGTTCGAGCTTGTCTACGGAAGACGACCGACTACGATGCTCGACGCCATGCTTCCGCATGTAGAAGACGACGACCTCAACGCCGACGTCCAAGGATACCTTCAACGTGCGGAGGAGGCCCGCCAGCTCGCTCGAGTTCGTATAAGGGACCAGCAGCTGGTGGATGCCGGCCGCTACAACCTCCGACGCCGAGACGCCGAGTACCAACCAGGGGATCGTGTGTGGGTTTGGACTCCCATCCGACGACGCGGACTCAGTGAGAAGCTCCTGCGAAGGTATTTCGGACCCTACCAGATTCTACGACGTGTTGGCCAACTTACCTACGAAGTGATCCCCGATGGTGACTCCGGCACATCACGACGACGCACGCGGCCTGAAGTCGTCCACGTGGTTCGCTTAAAACCTTTCTACGGACGATGACGAACTTTTATTTTCATTTGTTCGGACTGTCGCTTATGTTAGCATCGGGTCGATGCACTCTTAGAGGGGGGGGTAATGCCGCGAACCATACATTGGGTTTGTTTATTTGTGTTTTGCTTTTACCGCCCGGCTGCGCTGGTCTGTGTTATCTCTGCGCCAAGGGAAGCGCGTGTTCCATTCTTTCTTTCTGTGCCGCATGTGTTATCTGTTGTGATAGGGAGAGCATTCTGATCTAACGTGAACAGCCCAGAATAATCTTCTTGGATCTACTATGTTCTCGATGCGAATCGACGTTTCGAGAACCACGCGCGCCAAAGATAAAAAGCCTGCAGTGCGGACGCCGGGGCATTCGATTCGACGTCACTCGCCTGTGCAAGTCACTTTGTTGACCGCTGCTTCGCCGCCTCTGTATTCTTTTGAGTTGTTAGGGGAGCACAAGTTCGCTCCAATAAACGTGTTTCTCATTCAACACCACTGCATCGTCCTTGTCTTCGTGACAATATGACAATACAAAGAAGTTTTTTAAAGTCTTTGTAGATGCAGTCCTAGAGATTATGCTGTATAAGTCGCTCGACCGTATGGAACCAGGGCCGGGAGATATTCACCACATTCGACGAAGACTGTGCCAAGTCGGTTGTAAGGCTACATTTTTGGGTGTTACCACTGAAAACGTAGGTTTTTCAGAATGGTTTATTTACGCTTTGCATGCTTATTACATACCCAGCAAAAGAAGTAGAAGTCGGAAAAATGGTTCCATTGTTTAAATCTGGGGACATGCAACATATCAAAATTACTGCCCCATTTCTAAAAAAACTGCCATGCAAGATTCAAGATCAAGCAATATACTCCAGGCTTATTGGCTTTCTTGGAAAAAACTCATTCTTTGCACCCAGTAAGCACGGCTTCCGTAAAACGCTTTCCCGTTGTGCCCAGCTGATTTTATTTGTGCCCCATAGTGTAATGGGTTTCACATTGAAACCATCTTCTGAAACTTTTCTAACCTGTTTTATCTTGTTTCTCACCAATTACTATGTCACAAATTAGGTGTCCTCACCACTGCCAGCAATAATATCCTCCGGATTAAAAACGGCTTCTCTAATCTAACATAAGTTGTCTCTGCTAACAATTTTGAGTCTGCACTTTGTGCTGTCAGCTCCGGGTCTTCGCAAGGTTCTGCTCTTGGACCCTTCATGTTCTTTTTAATAATAATGACTTGCCTACCTCCATAACGTCCCCAATAAAGATATTCGTCGATGATTGGGCCATTTACCTTGTAGTATCATCAAACTTTCACACTCTAACTATACAGTCTCATTTGTATTTGATTTCTACCTGGTGTGATACTTGGAAGATGCGTCTCAACAGTCAATTGCAAACTAAAGAAAATTTCCCGCAGTACTGCTCCGCCTAACCTTATCACAATAAAAATTCTGTACTCCAAGAGGACACCTCTTATAAATACTTAGGCGTTCACACAACATCTAACCTTTCCTAATAAACCCACGTCAACAATATCACTATCAAAGACAAGCGCGCTTGATACCTCCGTCGCAATTTTTGAATAACCCCAGCTAACGCAAAGCTAGTTCATTAAAATACCCTATTACGGCCTAAACTTCAATATGCCTCTCACTCTGAGATCATGCAGCAGAAAATATAACAAATGCAACAGATTCTGTACAAAATCGTAGTGCACGTTTTATTCTTGCTAACTACTCTTGAACAGCAAATGTAAGCTTTATGAAGGCTGCCGCAAACCTCCCTCGCCTCTCGCACCATAGGAAACTGCAACGATTAATACTGCTGCAAAAATGTACTATTACTATCCGCCATTTAAAGTCAACTTTTCTCTGCATCTTCACATATATTGTTTTGCACTGATCACAGCCATGATTTGTTCGTACCGTGGTACCGCTGGAATTTCTTTGTGTAGTAATTTATTCCAAAATCTAACAATGAATAGAACCACCTCCACGAATCCATTTTCTCTTTATTTAAATGTCCTTAAAGGATATTTTCGTTATTCCGCGTTTGTGTTTGTTTTTCGAATGTCCTGATTTCGTTATCGTTTCTTGTATTTGTATTTGTGTTCGCTCCGCTTCCTTCTGTAAGGCCTTGAGGCCTAGAAGGTACAACGAATGAAATGGAAAAGTCCAAGCCCCTCAAGCCCTTGTGTTTAGACTGTTGGGACGGCGTTTTTAACACAATTTGTTTGAACCCATTGGAACGAAAGACTTTCCCCAGGATATTTGGGGAATTAGGTTTTTAGCTATCGGAAATGAAGATAGGGTTTCTTATTTCTTTCTAATACTAATGGCCCTGAACCGTAAATACAGAGATCGCATGGCCACTTCGCGGAATAGTAAGAAGTGACGCGACGGCGGGTATATAGAATAGTGGTTGCAGGCAGAGCGTAGTCCGCATGAGTGGGTGACTAAAGTGGGAGGGTGGCAAGGCTAATGCGTTTTTAAATCGGATGCACTATCACGGTATGTGCTACTGCTTCATCCAGTGTTGTACTCTTTGGATCCCCGCAGCGGGCACCTTGCGTATACAAGTTTACGGCACTGGCAACATTCCAGAATAATGATCTTAAGCATTAGCTGCAACCAACCGTGAAATAATATTAACAGGTGGAGGTTAGAAGCCCCGAAAGGGGGCCGGATAATCTTTTGGCGAATGTGCTTGGTGTCTGTACACCACGCTATGAGCTCCAGGATGAGATTTACCATCCGGGTAAAGCTAGTGAAAACCGTACCCCAGTTTTTTATTTTCTTCTAAGCCGTATGGTTTTAAAATTTCTTAAGTCCAC
This sequence comes from Haemaphysalis longicornis, assembly GCA_013339765.2. NCBI lineage: Eukaryota > Metazoa > Arthropoda > Arachnida > Ixodida > Ixodidae > Haemaphysalis > Haemaphysalis longicornis. The sequence goes on from JABSTR010003689.1 coordinate 8,394, forward strand.
CTATTGGCCCCCAAAAAAGACCGCAGCAAATCCAGTTTTCTGGCGTACCTGATCTAGCGTTTCCAAAACAGGACACGTTACACTCATTTCTCAATGTTGACTCTGCAGAGGAGTACAAACTACATACTTTGCAGTCAGTTTTTTCTGATCGCTAAGTTTACTGAGAGTGTGGCAGGCAAAAAGCTAACCTGCAGTGGAATCGTTGCTGAAGTCTAACACGAAGCAGAATCGAAAACCCTTTACTAACGAGGCCTCGACAAGTGATTTTCTAGTCACAGTAACTCCCGATAGAAGCTTAAGGCGTTATTTCTGTGTCTCACCTCCAAACAAAAACAGAGTGTGAGTTGCTCGAGGGCCTACGGGACCAGGGGATTACAGCTGAACCTGAAATTACAGTGAGGAAAAAAACCGAGTAAATCAAACCAAAGCAAATATTCATCACATTCCATAGCTGTCTCTTTCTGGAATCCATAAATGCATCTTTCCTCCGTGTATAGTAACACCGTATATCGCAGTTCCACGACGCTGCTTCACGTAACAACGGTATAGGCCCGCCAGCAATAGGTGTCGCGAAGAACTGATATATGCCAAATGCTCCACCCGCCAAACACCCAACAGGCAACTGTACAGGGAGAGGTTTCCAATGTACAAACTGCAAAGCTCACCCGCCTACTCTTGAACCTGCATCTGGTTCAATGAGTAGAAATGCACCATCAACTTGAAAGTAAAAGAAAAGGTATCCAACTTGGACGCGCCGAAAAGGTTAGATTCTTTCGCTTCTTCAAGGTCCACCGACGTACTTCACTGGTGGGCACAGTACTACTTGGTTTCGGTGGCGGTCCAGGTGAGCAAGATTGACCTGGTCCCGCCCCCGTAACTGCTGGATTCCCTCCTCACACCCCAGCTCGTCATCACACCGCAGGTTGATCCCGCCGCGGTTGCGGTGGTAACAAAGACCGACATGTTCGAGGCTATTTCTTTTTTGTCTTTTTCCATAGCGTTTAGTCCACCTTACAATGCCGAGTAGATGAATATAGAGAGACCCGCAGCGGCTCCCACCTCCGATGCACAGTCTTCGCCATCTGTGGCGTTCCTGGCGTCCTCGGTGGTGCCGGTTAAGGCGAAGGACCAGAAAGCAAGCGCTGTCTAACAAACTGATTTGTGGAAACTTCTACTGACATCTGATGAACAGATAGTCATCCCTGAGTACCTGCAGGCATCGTAGCCTAAAGAACAGAGGGTTACCTAGAAATGTACAGAAAAAAATTCCACATTGAGTCATGGCCTAAAAGAACTGCACGTAAACCAACATCATTTAGTGACTCTTAGCACTTAAACAAAGGCGAAACCATTTCACCCAGCAGCTCGCTAAAGGCCATTCTAAAAATTTTGATGATGCGTACCACGTACTCAATGGTAATCAGCCAAGATTTCTATCTCTTGATGAAACTCATTCTTATGGTAACCACTATAAGTTCCTAAATAGAATCTTAGTATAGAAAAGGAGAGGGATTGCTTCAAACCCATATAGGGCAGTGTGACCATCCTCCACAAAAATCGTTCGCATGTCATACCGTTATATCAAACGTGTAATTTGATTCTTTAGAAATCCGCTTACTGGTAGATACTACCTCTATAACCTTATGGTTTCTCGGCATTCCTCCTGAATTCCAGCTCATAAACTCCGATTTTAAGGGGCAGGTAAGCTAGGGTACCCATTCTAATTATCCTTTTATAAGTCCCAACTGCACATAATTTTCAATAAGGCTGTTTCCGCGAACATGCCGAACTTCACTGTACCTAATCGGTTCTAACATCATAGGGAGTATGCCTATTCAGATACAAACAGCCGACATATCTTAAGGAAGAACACAACACTTACTCACTTCTTGACTTGGCTATTGGTTTTCTGGTTCTGGCCTTTTATAAGTCCTAACTGCACATAATTCTCAATAAGGCTGTTTCAGCGAACATGCCGGACTTCACTGTACCTAATCGGTTCTAACATCACAGGGAGTATTCTTATTCAGATACAAACAGCTGACATATCATATGAGAGAACACAACACTTACTCACTCCTTGACTTGGCTATTGATTTTCTAGTTCTGGTTTCGTCTCTTCAGCGGGACATGGACACAAATGTACAGGTACGCCAAATCAGACACGGCAACTCCTCGCCTTCCTGACATCCTACTGAGATAGTTTTGTGCTAGACAATCGTCTATCGAGTACAACATCATCCACCATTCTGGTTTTTTTATTAAGAATGGTGGCCTCTGTTGGGCAGAGTCCCGTGATCTACCTCGAAACAGACCACGTGCCCCTTTCAGAACGCCAAAGGTAGGACGTTCCTCTAGTCGCTGTACCTTACGTACACAGAGTGTTCCAACACCTCAAAAAGGTTTGTGGGAAGTGTGGTGTGCAGGTGGTGTTCTCAGCACCTCAGTAACTTTCGACGATGGGGCGTAGGGTGAATAACCTTTGCACAAGGCATAGCTGTGTTGTAAAGCAATCGAGTAGGTTTTCGGATTGTACGATGGCGGTGGCGTACAAGATCACCCTGCGGTGCAAAACGGCCTGCATTGGCCAAACCGCCAGGTGCCTTATGTGAGGCTCAGAGCGGACCATGCTGCTGTGAATGCTCAGAGGGAGGCTGGCCACCTGGCTAACCGTGGCCGTTGGTGTATGGATTGCACTTCAGATTTCTCCAGACACACATCATGTACAGGTCTTCCTCTCTACAAGACCGAGAAGATTTTGAGGCTTCCTTGATAGGCAGAAAAGGGAAAGGTGCGCCCGCGCACCATTCATGACACTGTCAGAAAATTAAGTCAATTTTTGTAGAGATGGTGGTTGCGCATGGGCGATGCATGAATTGCTGTACACACGTGTGTTTAATTTACGCAATTTGATATTGGTCGGGCTTGGAAAGTGGCCATTGATATGAGCGTTCCTGTTTTGTATGTGTTCGATGCGTTTGTATCATAACTCTTTCAAATATCATGTCCTTTTTGGTGTTTGTTTCTGCGGTGGAAGTTCTGGCGTGTGTTTCGTCTTCTCTTTAGATTTTTCCCTTTCGTAATTTTGGCTAGTACGATGTATTCCTTAGATAGTAACCAACTCCCCCAAGATAGCTCTTTAATTGGGTCGTATTATTGTAACTTGTGCATTATTAGGCTGTTAAACTGCTGTTCGGGCACATGAAAAACGATAAAAATATGCAGATGGCATCCAAAAAGCGAAACAAAGTAATAAGACCGATCCAGACAAAGTCGTCTCGGAACGCTTCACATCAACGACGTCACATGTTACGTGGGACGAGCGCACCCTACTTAACCGCACAACCTCTACAGAACTGCCGCAGCATGACACCGCTTGGCGCACAATAGTCACACCACTCCTAACATTTTAGGCTGGCTTTGATGACGTGCCCGTAGACGACGAGGATGAGGAGACGGAGCGCGCTGCTCAACGATTGCGTGCAGAGAATGGAATTGTCCGGGAACAGTGGAAGCCTGTGACACGCTGCGCTGAAGAACGCGGTCCTGTGATCGTGTTCGGGTGAGAACCTGAGTCGCAACCGCTGCTGTGTCCGTAAGCCATCCGCCGCTGATCCCGACAACCCCTGGGCTGGCCGTACCTGCAGCTGGTGACGTGCTGGGCAAAAGAGCGCGGGTCCGGATAAACCTGGTGTTGGAACCCTCTGCTCACACCCGCTTCTACGCCATCGGGCCGTGACTCACCTACAAGGTCGACAATACCTGCCCAATGTCCCGTGCCTGGATTGGACGCAGCCTTGAGCCGATCATCAAGCCAGTCTCACCGTGACATCCCTGTCGACCCCGCACGCGTCGGGACGTCAAAACCCCGAAGGGCGGCGACAAACCCCTGTAGGAAGTTGCCTTTTTTTTATTGCTGACAATTTCCTGTTAACCTCTTGCATCTATAGTCTCGCGTCCTTGCTTCTGTGCTCTATCTTCTGCTTCTTCGTTCGTCATGCATAAATCAACGTTTGCTCGCGAACGCACTGGCCACTTATTCGTGACTTTGATGCCAATCATGGGCCCAATTGTTACAAAAGTGGCGAGCCTGCCAGGATCTCCTAACACCGGCTAAACTGGGTCAGTGAGCCATGAGTGCGTCTGTAATGTTAGCTTCAGCATGATGGATCTTGAGAAATTGCAATGAGAACTCTGCTGGGACTCTCGGGAAAAGAGCGTCGGGCGTGGATAGACAGCGAACGTGCTGAGCAACGCGCCACAGAGCCGCCGAGAGGGAAGGCAGCCGAGAAACCGCTGAACGGGAGAAGAAAGCCGCGGAAAGAGCTAAATATGCAGCACAAAGGGAGAAAGCTCCTACAGCTAAAGATCCGACTACAAGAGGTAGGCACCAACCAACAAAATGTCGCCGTAGGAGGCGAATTTTTTGCAACTGCGCCTGCCATCAACCCGCAGAAAATTGTTCCTCTTTTCGGCGAGAACTATGATGACTTGCCCGCGTACTTGCAACGGTTTGAGCGCGTGGAAAAAAGACCGCAGTGGCCTCAAGACAAATGGGCCCTAGCTGTATGCATGTACTTGAGTGGGGAGGTGCTTACCCTCATAGGCCGGATGACCGCTGAAGACTCCCTAGATTCCACTGAAGTCAAACGGGCGTTGCTTCAACTATTTCGGCTCACAGCCCAAGGTTACCAAGAAAAGTTCAGGAAGGCGAGGGCTGAGGATGGGAAAAGCGGGAAACAACTGGCGGCAAGCCTTTCGGGTTGTTTTTGTTATTGGATCAAACTGCGAATGTCCAAAAACCATTCGAGGCTTTTCGCGATCAAATTATCGCCGAACAATTCATCCGCTGCTTGCATCCCAAGTTCATCATCTTCCAGAAAGAGGCAGAGTGTAAGACGCTGAAGGCTACAGACCGTTTTGTAGAGGCGCAAAACCTCTCGAGCCTTGGGAATATTTCCGAAGACACAGAAAAAAGTGCGCCGAAATGCTTTTGGTGCAATTTGCAGGACACCCCGCTCAAGGTGGCCGTAGCACCCCCAAGGATTCAGCTAAATGCGGTACTTGTGGTCACCTTGGTCACAAAACCAAAAACTGCAGGAACCGTCCCAATGACAAAGAGCAGGTTGCTGCTTCTGCTGTGACGGAGCCTCAGAGAGCCCCACAGAAATGCATGGAACTTGATGCGGACACGCAAAGGGGTCCTAGTGTCGAGCTTCCTCGGGGAATCGCCGAGCAGCCATCTGCTTTCCTTGTGAAAGAAATGCCAGTAGTTGAAGGCCGCCTACTTAGACAACCTGTCATCATCCTTAGGGACACGGGGAGTAATACCGTCATTGTTTGACGTGACCTGGCCGCGGAACTCTATTTAACGGGAAAAACCACCCGGTTACTGCTCATTGACGGAGCGGTTAAACAGCTACCCGAGGCAAACATCTACGTCGAAACCCCACACTTTGTGGGTGACGTTAGCACTGCGTGTATAGAACAGCCGATGTATGACCTCGTGCTTGGAAACATTTCCTGTACCAGATCCAAGATGCCAGATCTAGGATGCCAGATCCTGACTGAAAGCTCACATGCCACATCCCGACTGGAAGCTCAAAAACAGCGATATCCTGGACACAGCCCTTTCCACAAATGCCACGGAGATACAATCAGACGTGTTAGTGTCTGCTGTCGCCAAGTCAAGTTAGGCGAAGGCTTCACCGTTAAATGTAACCGAAATAAACTGCGCAGACATCACAAGACAAGAGCTGGCCAGGGAACAAGGGGACCCAACTCTCCGACGTTGTTGCCGCAAGTTAAGATAAGAGTTCGCCTCAAGAAAATGACAGAAATATTCTTTCGCCCGATCAAATGACGTCTTGTACTGACATGAAAAGCTTTCACGGGCAGAGCGTAAGCAAGTGGTTGCCCCCAAGAAGCTGCGGGAGCCGATCCTTCGAGTATCCCATTAGAGCATCATGGCGGTGCACCAATGTGTACGATGGACGACCGACCGCATTCTGCTAGAATTTTACTCGCCTGACTTACATAGAGACGTACAACGTTTTATAAAATCTTGCGACTTGTGTGAGAGAACAACACAGAAGAAAAAAGTCGGAGGTGCGCCATTAAAGAGCACGGCACTAATACGAACACCGTTTGTGCGGGTTGCTGTAGACATAATCGGTCTTTTCTCTCCCAAATCACAGAACGAAAACCGGTACGTGCTCACGCTTGTCGACTTCACTACCCGGTAGTTGGACGTCGTAGTTCTCCCAGGCGATTGATTAAGCACACGTCGCCGAGACCCCGATTGAGATAATCTTCCGTATCAAAAAAATTCCCTCGCACTTCCCCCAGGGGGAGAGTGTGTAAGTGCGAATGCACGGTTGTTGATTGCGCGATTACGGTGGATATCGTGATCTTGGAGTGGAGAGGAGGCGCCCAACACCCGCAGTCACTGAGCGGAGAGAGGAGCACGAGGAGAGTAGCGCCCGCCGTTACGGCGAGGGCTACACGAGCGCCCTCACGCGTCGGAATGCGGAGCGCCCGCTAAGCGAGTGAGAGCTCTCCCGCCCGAAGTGGAGAGGAGGCGCCCAACACCCGCATTCACTGAGCGGAGAGAGGAGGAGGAGAGTAGCGCGCGCCCATCTTCCCCATTGCTAGGGAAGACGAGGAGGAAGACGAGGAGCGCGCGCACCCGCAGCTGTTGCTATGCGGACGACGGCGGCGGACGATTCAGGCTCGTTTAAGAAGTGCATTCGCACTTAAAGCCCCCCAAAATTGTCACCGAACAAGGGGCAAGCTATAAATCTGAACTGATGCGAGAAGTCTGCCGTTTACTGTGGGTCACGCTTCTCTTCACAAGTCCCAATCATGCCATGGCAAACGGGTTAGCAGAAACGTTTAACGAGAACTAGAAAACCATGATGTAGAAACTGTGCCAGGAAAAACCCCGGTTGTGTGGTATACATCGCGCCACTTCTTTTCGCTTTAGAGAAGTGCCCCAAGCCAGCCTCGTGTTCTCCCCTTTCGAGCTTATCTACCGTCGACATGTACGAGGTACCTTTACCGTATTCAAGAAACTCTGGATAAAAGATAACACAGGTGGTGAAGTCCTGGCTACCTATGGTTACCTTGTCAATCTGCGAGACCGACTTGAAAATACTTGCGAAATTGCCCATGAGCCCCTTCAGAGGGCTCAAAAGGGAAAAATAATTTCTACGATGGGAAAAACTCGCCCTAGGAAGCTTTTCGTGGGAAACAAGGTCCTCATCCTGCTGCCAAACGGTTCAAACAAACTGCTCATGCAGTTGAAAGGGCCGTCCGAGGTTACCGGAAAGAAAATGACGTTGACTGCGAGATTAGCTACGGCGAAAAGAGGAAGGTCTTCCACATAAACATGTCAAAGCTGTGCGATGAACGGCAGCCCTAACCCCCTCGGAAAGCGTCAGTTGCCACTACAAATAATCACACCAGAGATACTACCGACGAGCGTGACGACGAACGAATGGTGTACATCCTACCCACCCTTCCACTTCATCAGACAGAGTCCTAGAAAGACGTCAAGTATTCACCTGACCTCGATGCAGACCAAAGAGCTCAAGCGCCAGACATAGTACACGAGTATAGCCTGTTCTTCTTGGACCTGCCCGGCAAAACAGATCCGACAAGCCTGTTCCCGTTCTACAGTATGCTCTCCCACTCGCACTTTATGACACGATCGAAAACTGAGTTCAAGAAATGTTGGAGATTGCCATCATTGAGAAATCCCAGTCTTCCTACAATGCTCCAATGGTGGCTCTAAAGACACCTGACGGCACCCAATGGCTTTGCATTGATTTTAGACAACTGAATAAAGTTGTCGTCTCTGAGTGTGAGAAAATTCAACGCATATACGTCGTTGCTGCCCTCTCAGGCAAGAAAAAATTCTTCTCCAAGTTAGACTTCACAAAAGGGAATTCGGAAGGTTCCAATGACTGCTGACAACCGCGAGAAGACCGCCTTTTGGAGCTTTTTCAGGGCTGTATCATTTTCGGTATATGCCTTTTGGTGTGAAGACAGCAACAGCCGTCATTGCGCGTCTAATGAGAGTTGAGTTGTGTTAGGCGGGCTAATGAACGTCCCCCATTACATTGGTGATGTCATCGTTGCCACCTACACGTGGCAAGAGCACTTTGACACACTCTATCAACTGTTTCAGAGAATCCAAACTGCCAACCTCACTATTAGGCGTACCAAGTGCGAAATTGGAGAGCGCACCATTTCCTTTTTAGGACACCACAATGGGGAGTCTGAAGTTAAACCCCTCCTTAAGACCTTGGACAAGATCCTGGGATCCAAGCGGCCAAGTACGAAGAAAGTGGTATGATCCTTCCTGGGAGTACCCGGGTACTACCGAAAATTTGTACTCAACTATACGCCGCTCTCACAAAACCACACACAGACCTTACGACGATGGCGCAAAGCAACACTGTGTGCTGGGGTGAGGAACGAGAACATGCCTTCGTAACTTTGAAAAAAAAATCACACATCTCCACGCCGTTAACGATGTCGAGGGTGCGAAGCACTGGGACGCAAGCTGTGTATTGCTTGTGTGATGAGCATCATCGTCCGTGCGCGCTGATGCCCCCTGAGTTTGCAATGATTGCGAGGTGCAGTAAATACACTACAATGACAAGCGCCCCACGAAAGACAATTCGCGGCCCAGTACTTCGCATCGTCGGCACCGTTCACGGCGTCTCTTTTCCGCTAATTACGTTGGAAAGTTTACGGTTTTTGCTTGATTTTCGCATTTTTCACATTTTGAAATTCGCGCTCGTTACTACAGCAGTTACCGTCGCTCTCCCTAAAAGGCGGGCGACTAGCTCTACAGTGTGTACCGCTCCCGATAGATGGCGTACAATGCTATGTGCAAGTAAAGCATATAGCGCGCGGACATCGGCAGACATCAGCACGGACATTGCGAAGTCTTAAAGGGGTTTGCGCATAAAATTTACTTGCGTAGGCACTGATTTTGCAAACTCATGATCTTATCAAGGCCTTCATACTCCGCACGGATGTGTCAAGCACGAGCCTAGGCGCAGTTCTCCTACAAAGTGGCAACGAAGATGTCTTTCACCCTATCGCTTGCGCAAGCCCCAACATGTTTCCTAGAGAGGTGCGCTACTCTGCCATAGAGACGGAGTGCTTGGCTCTAACTTGGCGGTACACAAATTTCGTAGTTACCTATATGGAAAGCCTTTTATCATACATTGTGACCACCAGTAATTGAAATACTTGCACTCAGCTAAGCATATCAACAGCCGTCTATTGCGTTGAGGCCGGCTGCTCCAGGAATACTCCTTTTTCATGGAATACATCAAGGGAACCAACAGTGTAGGGGCTGACTACGTGAGTAGAGCTTAATCCTTGCCTGTACCCCTTTTTTGTACAGAGTGTGTGGTATTCCGGTATCTTTCCGCGTCAATGTGGTCCTACATTTGTTTGAGTGTATTTTTCCATAACCTTCATGCGTGTGCTGTGCGGTGAAGTGTGCGGGTACGACTGACTGTGCCCTTGTGGAGTGTGCGCAAGAAGGTTTCTATCGGTACAACAAACTTCTCCCAACTCCACCCTACCTTTTTAACTCTTAGAACAGTTGCTACACCCCAACAACTTTCTTAAGCCCGGTGTACTTGTGATGAAGTCCCGGTGGACGACGAGAAGAGGAGACCGAGAGCATAAATGAAACAAGTGCGAGCAGAAACTCAAACCCGCCCGGGGATCAGTGCACGCCTGTGAAGAGCTGAGCTTGAGAGCGCGGCCCTTTGATCGTGTTCGGGTGAGAACTTGGGTCGCAACCGCTGCTGTGTCCGTGAACCGTCCGCCGCTGATCATGACAAGCTGTGCGCTGGCCGTGCCTGGAGCTGTTGACACGATGGGCGAGAGGGCGCGGGTCCAGATAAATGTGGAGGTGGAACCCTCCGCTCACCCCCACTGCTACGCCATCGAGCCGTGACTCACCTGCAAGGTTGACGATGCCTGCCCGATGTCCCGTGCGTGGATACGACGGGGCCTAGAGTCGGTAATCGAGCCAGTCTCGCCGTGACGTCCTCTTCGACCCCGCACGCGTCGGGACTTCAACACCCCGAGAGGCTGTGACAAAACCCCGTAGGATATTTATTTTTTTTTATTGCAGATATTTTACATTTACCCTCTTGCTTCTTTTAGCGCCTATATCTTTAGTGTCGGTGCCTTGATTCAGTGCGCTATCTTCTGCTTCTTCTTGCGTCATGCACAATGCAACGCTTACTCGCACACGCGCTCTCCACTGACTTTTGACTTTCATGCCAACCCTGGACGCATTCATTGCACTCTTTACCTAACCATTCTATACAATAGAGTACCAAAAACTACTTTCTTGTAGCGCTGTCAGGCCATGGCGATTTCAAGTTTCAAAACTTGCTTTTTCGGATGTTTTCACATTGCAATCCTTATCACAGGTATTTTATTGCTGTCGGCCGATGTGGTGCTCAACCACGGCCCTACTAACGCTTAGATAGAATCCATGTCTCCCGAGAATAAACCACATAGATAAAACGGCCCTAGACATTCATGCAGACGTTAATCAACTCAAGGCAGGCAAACATACCATGAAACAGTTTATTGAAGAATGCCAATCTGCATCTCTCTTCCAGAATCAGCCCAAACCAAACCACACCTGAACGCCGTTCTCGATAACACAGTCAAAATCAAACGTGAAATAGAAACACCAAAAGCTGGTAAAACCGACGTAACCAAACGGCTGCGCCATACCAATCTTCTTTTCCTACAACTTGACAACTCTGTGAGGGAAAAATAGGAAGAGCCACAGCAGAAAGTCATAAAATTCTGCATTTAACAACTCGTAATTAAGCTTGAACCAAATTCCACTCAGCATGCTTATCGGATTTGAAAATTTTCAGCTAACAAAAATCGCGTTTCTGTACTAAACTTTGCTGACTTCAAAACAAAATAAAATATTGTATCTGTAAAACTAAGCTACACAATAACCTTCGCCTTGAGAAGGTCATTGCTGTAGCTACGTGCATTTCACTTGCCAAGTTGCTGAAATTCCCTCGGCCAGAAAGGTGCTCCTTCAAGGTGATGGTAGACAAGTTAATCGTACGAACAAATCATATTTCTACGACTCGAAAACTCATGGTTACGGATTTCGTAAACTCCTCAAGCACTTGGTTGGGGAATGCTGATTAGATATCCCATTAGATGGCCGCAGGGGACAGGTTTCTAAACATTCCACCCCATCTAACATGGGTACCCGTCCAAGAACCTTTATAGATATGAACATGACACGTGCTAACATACAAAGCTAAATACCGAAGCACGACGAATTTCACAATTTCAGATGAGTGCTGACTTAGTGGCACTAAACGAAACATGGTTGCAAGAAGGCATTCAGATACGGACATGCGTCCTACTGTCATGAATTTCACAATTTCCTTTCGCGACCACCAAACCAATGCAGGCTGTGGTGTGCATGTTTCGTCCTTATTATTCTCACTGACTCTGGTTTACAACAACATCCAATTTATCTGGACATGTATGTCTACGAAAACCCCTGAAATTCGTTTCTGGTGTCTGCTATGCACGGCAGATAGCACCAAGAATTCTGCAACCTACTTTGGTAATAACTGCTGTAACAAATATCCCAAGGCACCTGTATTCATATTCGGACACCTTAATTATCCATCAATCAGCTGACCGTTGGTTTCAGTGTCGAGTGGGTTCGACTAACAAATTCTTGAACACTGTAGTCGACCTTGATCTTACCCAGACCATAATATGCCTTACCAGTGACATCAATACCTTTACGTTCTACTAACATCGTTCCTTGAGAACATACAAGGCGATAATACCCTTCAGGTATTAGTGACCACCACCTAACCTACATTTCCAGAGCCCAACCCCGAAAATCAAATCACGGGCACAGAAGAAAACCACAGACTAGGAGAGCGAAAATGTTCATACCCTTCATGACGACCTAATTGCTTAGATAACTTTGGGAATACATACCCACATCGAATTGTCGACGCTATGTGGAAACTGTCTAAAACAACGACGCTCACCCTAAAACCCTTAAAAACTGCCCATAGTTGAACATACAGCTAACATTCTCAACCAAACAAAATTATCTCTACAGAAATGCTCACCTAACCCAATGCCCCGCAGAGTGGGAGCCCCACCACGCATGCGCTAAACAATACCTAAATAAAAGTAAAACTGCAAAAGCCAAATTTGTTGCCAGTGAACTGCTAGCAGTTCCTAACACATACACTAACAAATTCTGGCGCAAGCGCTCCCCTAAGCATTCATGTAACCAAATAAATCTTTTAAACACTTATGAAGGCTCAATCCACACCTGCCACTGCCGCTTTTTTAAAACAACAATTTTTCGTCCGTATTTACCACTCCTCACAACAGCGATACCGAAACATTACCCCCTCATTCCTCTGTAATGATTGAAGTGATCGAAATTAGCGCAAAATAAATATAAAAAGTGTTCAATGGCCTCGAATTGTCGCCCTCAGCTGGCTGCGAAAAAATAAATAGTAATTGCTGAAGAACACCGCATTACGTAAATATTGCACACGATCTTTACACAATTACTACAAAGATGAGACGTCCCTGGCCACTGCAAAAAGCTCGGATGATACCAATTCTTAAATCAGGTAATCTCGCTTTCCCAGCCAACTACAGCCCTATTTTTATAACAAGCATCCCATCGAAACTGACCGGACACATCATACCCTCAAGCCTGGTGATGCACCTGTTATCCATCAATTTTTCAATCACCACCAACATGGCTTTCGAAAGCTGTCATGCGAAACTAAACTGGCAAAACTCACGCACGATATACAACACTTCATTTTCGAAAGCATACAACAGATGCCATATTTCTTGATTTTTAAAAGCACTCGACCGTGTCCCCAAAACCAATTATTCTTTATGTTTTATAACCTCCTAATCCCCCTCAACATAATTCCCTGCATAATAAAACTTTTTTAAAAATTTGACGGAAGCATACAAGCATATATAACTCGATTTTCCTGTCTCTACTGTACTGTCGGGCGCACCACCGGGTTCCTGCTTGGCCCCTCTCTCTTTTTTATTTTATGTAAGGAACTTGCCTACTCGCATATAAACCAGGTTGAGATTTTTTGCCATTGACTGTTTTATACTCCACCGTCCGAAATCCAGACGGCAGCACTCGTCTTGAACAAGGTCCACAATTTATTGCAGCCTGGCGTGAAAGGTCACTCTAGCCTTTCAACCTCACAAAATGGGAACCAATATTGTTCGCCTGCAAACGCTGTTCCGCACCTTACGCGTACGGGATTATATCAGTCGCGGTTAGCTCTACATCAAATGGTTTATCGCTACTAAGGGAGACGAAGTGGCCTCGACTAAGCCAGCCCATCCTCGAGCTTGAACGCCCGAAAGTGTCACCGCACCCGGGGGTAGGCATGAGTAGGTGACAGAAGCCGAGTGGCCGGCTGACACGACGTGAGGCCGCGTCGCGTTTGCAGGACAAATAAAAATGTTTTCTCTCTCTCTCTCTTCGACAGGCAACTTTAAATTCATGCTGATGACAGGTTTGCCCCGTCCTCAGGCCACAGGATTAATACACGTATTTCATATTATATTACAAAAAGAATTGAAAGATCTTTCACGGACACCTTTTATGGTATTTAAATATAGCACAACGTTTTAAGTTCTCGTTAAAATCATTCTTGTATAAAGCTTTCAATTCATTCCAGAGTATTTTAAGAGCTGTAATAACTCTAAATTAGCATCCTTCTGCATATTTTCCGTTCGAAAACTGTTTAATGTGAAATTATGTCTTGTTTCCTGAGCATGTGGAAATAATAAAAATGATGGGTATTGTGCTTACAATGAAACGTGCGTTTATTACCTTAAGCTGTACAATCTCTAAAAGATCAGTATATTTTCTAATACAGCAAAAAAATTTGGCCTACATTATAAGGTAAAAAAATGGAGGTGCCGAGGTCCTAAAAGGAGTAGAACTTTTTTGGAGAGGGGCTTATGTGCCAGCCTTACCAGACGTTGCACAGTGGCACTCACATTCCCTGCCCAGTTAGTTAGTAGTGGTCGAAGCGACTTTTAAAGAAAAACATCACAGAGGTGATTCGTGTGCTGAGGGCTGCTCGAACCTCACCGCAGTGCAGGGCTGGTAAAAAAAATGTGGGAGGAGGGCTAAAGGAAAATGTTCACACAGATTTCCACTTCTTCGAACTTCAGTCTTTCATCACTTCACTGACAAAGTCACATGTGAGTTTGCAAATTTTCACGATCTCCTTGTTGGGATACCGAAGTTGTCCTATATCAATTTTCTTTACTAAATCGTAGATGCTGCCACATGGTTTCGGCTTTTGCAGGAGAACCTTGCATGATTCACTTGGCTGCTGCAAATAATAAAATCAAGCCAAGTAAAATTTGGAAAAAGCTACTATGCAACGAAGTATGTAGGCTCCTTTGCTTACTTCGCTTAGCTAAAGAAAAATAATATCTAAATTTATAACATTGGGGAATGGAACATCCAGCGGCAAAAAGACTGGCAGACATGTTTATCTGGTGTGGACCCTTACAATGGTCGCACACCAGCGGGGCGGGACCCGCGTCTTGATTCGGGCCGGAACCCTGGCTCCCGGCTGCCCTGAGTTTTTCCTCACTCGAGGTCAGCGTGGAACCCTGCCCTTGGGTTTTAGTGGCGAAAGGGTGTGCAAAAGAAGAAAAATATGAGAAAGTGGTAGAAATGCTGGTTCACATATTATGGTTAACATTCGAGGAAGGTGAAAGTGAAGTGAACATTGTTTACGACTGGCTGACGCGCTAGCGCAGCGTTCGAAAGAATGCAGTAAATAGTGCAAAGCTTAAAAATAACCGTCCTTACCTTCTCCTCACAAGCACGCGCGATGTATCCGGCCAGGTATGCTAGGGGTGCTAGTTCGAGGTCATCCGGCACAGCAAGCGAAACATTTAAGCCTTCCAGCTCATCGGAAAGCGGCTTAGCACCGAGGACGACCACAAGTGGCACGGCCGCGGTGTTGCCTTCTAGGGCTTTGAGTTTTAGAGGCACATTTGTTTCGGAGCTATGGGGAGCTTTTTCGCTCTTATCAGCTTGGAGGATTCCAACCTGGGAAAAAAGTGCATATGTTACATGGGTGTGCTCTCCAATGGGCACCAAAGATACCTTTAACAGCTTTTCGGCTATGAAGACCGCGGTTCTTGCATCAACTCTATCGTTGCCTCCGTTAAACTGTCGGAAGCAATTGATGAGGGACTCCACGGGGTCGCTGTTCAAGGCACGGGTCAAGACGTAGCGAAAGCTGGAAAAAAGTTTGTTTCATACCCAAGTCAATACAAATAACGTAACAGCTATAATAAAATATAAAGGTGAAAAAAGGGAAACCTACTTGTCTAATAGATGTTGAATCAACGCCAGAGTTGACCTCGTGGTCAATATCGTTGCCTCGCCTGTTCCTTTAGTGATTTTCTTTTTTGTTTTGCCACCAAAAAGCTGGATCTCCTGGATGTACGTGATGAAGTCTACTTCTAGCCAAGAAAGACGGTCGTCGTGGATCAAGTAGAACGGTTCTTCACTTTCACCGCGCGGCTTCACAGCGCCATGATTGTGAAGGTCATACCACTTTGACACTATTTTCATGAATGTGATGGCGGGCAAACAGTCCTGAAATTCTGTCGCATCAGGGTGACATTGCGGGTTTTCTTGTAGGAACTCAAGCGTTGCTATTACGACTGGGAAGAAAACTTGCGTAGGCCTTGACACTTTCATCTTTTCTAGGTTGTTCGGTTTAACGTGTGACTGTGTTAGGAACCTCAATGGCTTAACGAGTAGCTGTGACTGAATGCTGAGAGGCTTCTTCAAGTAGAGTCCACCTTGAATTAGGTCATCTCCGTTCACCATCTCTCTTTCCACAAGATTATTTCTGAGGTTCTTTATGAGGTGATTCCGACCAAAAGACAAAAAAGGAGGATTACCTTGTTTAAATGGATGTGGCACTACATACACAGGCCTCCCATCCTCGGAAAGGCTCTTGAAGAGCGTAACATTTGACTGGTGATTGTCGGTAACAATTCTTGTCACACGGAAACCCACATCTTCGACTGCCTTAATGACATTCATTGTCAGAGAACGAAGTTGATCACTTCTGAGGCACTGGGTAAAGAAGTACCATACTGGTATTGCATAGGCAGTTGATAGCCCTCGCAGGACGAAGAACAATAACCTGTTCGCCACTTCAGGTGTTGCACATGATTGCTGTTCAGAACCCATTTCAACGACGCCGAAAACCGATCGACACTCCTGGAGGTGTTTGCCCCGTATTTCATCCTCAGCTAATATCGTAGGAAAGAGGTTACTTGGCCGAGCATCCGTTTTTGCAATTACCGCATCTAATAGCAAGCTTTTAATATAGCCCACCAGTGAATCCTAAAAGCCTTTTCTATTGACTTTCATTGTTATAGAACAAACCTCATCTTATGAGGGGAGAACCACCTGCTTTATTTCTCTGGAGCCGTTTTTGAATGTTACTCAAGGTCTTTCAATCACAGCGGTTATTATTACTGTAAGTATAACCTTCTTACCTTATCCAACTACAAGACGCGATGGACGCTGCTGGTAACACTTCCCCTGTCTCTTAGCCTCGGCTGAGATTTGGGGACAGATGGTACTGGGGGCTTGACCTACTTTTTGCACAGCTATCCCATATTAGCAACCCTTCTTTTACACCAAATGCATCCTTAACCACCTAGTCCTATTTATTGAATTCTTATCTGGATGAAGCGCACTCGGAATTAAATCAGTATAACCCACTCTACTATTCAATCCACATTGAAATCTACATTGTCTGTCAGCCACTATAGTTTGTATGTTAATAAAAATCCTTCATACCGTTTGCAAACACATTATGTGATTGAGGCTCCTGGAAGTATTTGTCCTGTATTTTAACATCAGATAATATCATAGGAGAGAGATTACGTAGCCTGACCATCCGGTTTTGCAATTATTGAAGGTAATACCAAGCGTTTACAAGAGCACACAAGTGCTTTCTACACAGCCTTTTTATTGATTTTTATTTCTATAAGAACAAACCTTGGCCTACATGGGCACAACCACTTGCTCTATTTCTCTTTTCTTCTTGTTCTAATAATTTCTAATTTCTAATAATTTCTCTTTCTTTCAGACCACATGCTAGACATTTCTTTTTCTTGTTGGTCTTATTTAAAACTACATGCTTTCCACTCAATTTCCCGCCTTGTGCACTTTCTGCTCTACGCCTGGCACATTAGCCCACATTTTGCTAGAGTGGGCATGTGACCTAGACCAAGAAATGTTTTATATTGCCCGTCCCCCTCCCTGAGCGGTGGGAGAACCTGATCAGATTGGACCACCTGGACGACCAGAAAATTATAGCATCTAGTGCATCGGTCGCAGTAATCAATGAAGTTCGCTGACTTGGGAACCATTCTTGCTTGTAGGCTCAATAAAGGTTCAACCTTGTACTGCTACTATTACAACTACTACTAATAATACAATTCCTCTTCATTATTGTGTTACACTCCTCGTAGAACAATTCCGTAAGGCAAATGAGGATGTTTTACAAATACACAAATAAATAAGGCCTAGACGTCTGCATCATGGCCAGACCCCCGTGGTGGTCACGCGGGTAATCAGCACTGTGCCTGTCGACAGAAATGAAGAAAATATGACCGCTTGGAGCAGCCCTACCGAAGTAGAGGTAGGGGTGTTGGTGCCAAAAGATATGGCTCACACCCACTCAGGGTTATTGGCCAAAAGAGGCGCACTCACCGAGACGAAATATATACTGAGTAATTAAAGAAACCCCTTTCAGGGTTTAGGGGGGAAATGAACAGAAACAAAAAACTGCCCAAACATGAGACGTAGTAGGAGGAAGTGTTGAAACAGAAATAAAATAAAATCTTAAAAAAGGAGAGGTGGGCGCCAGACAGAAGAATGACGATATTTGCCTAGCGAATCGAAGGCAAACCCCTCTCACCTCCGGGCCAGGGGAATCGACATTATTCCTGAAATACCTTTTTTTTTTAATTGCGACAGTATGCCCTTTGGCATAAGTTCCCGTAGAACTTGCCAGTCACAAGGAAAGCCGAAATGAAAGTTCTTTTTTGTTCGCTCATTATAAAATAATAAATGCCGTTACGTTCTTGCTCTTGTTGCTGCCAAAATATAGTTTTTTTTGGTTCTCGGTACCAGTTTTAATTTCGGCCCGACAGCATGGTAGCAAAAATGGATTTTTTTGGATGAAGAAACATTTTTGTTATCATGCACTCTTAGGACTTCATATCTACATCTATCTTTAAGCACCTATTTTCGCCTTTTTACACCTATTTACCCACTAAGTACCGCTAATGGTACATTTATTATTTCTTGCCTGCAACGTATAATACAATTTCACTGCGCTCTCAGTGTAAACCGCATAATTGTTTCGCACATCGCTTTTTAAAACTGATTTTATCCTTTGACACTATTGAGCACCTAGGTTTTATTATTTTAAGTTATGGTTTATTTTAATTCAAATGATCCTTCTTTTTTGCATATACCCTTCAACATTTAACACATAGTTGCCGCATTACAAACATTGAAATCTTCGGAAAACGGTTTGATTCATTTGTACTAGCAACGACTTTAAGCAAAAAAAGGACTCGCTCCTTTTAGCCAACAAATAAAAACCAGGCAATTCAGTCAATTCTATATTATGCAGTGGAAGCTGAAGAAGCAGAAGTGACAAGGTAGGAAAAAATAAATCGATTCAGGAGACCGCGTTTATGGGTAAGTTAGTTGTCATTTGCACGTTTGAGTCAAGTTTACCACGCTGTATACCCTATATAAAGCGCTCTGATGACAGTGAGATCCGCAGTGGCAAAAGCACCCTTATGTGTTTGACTGAAAAAAGGAAGTGGTTGCACATCCTGTCGTCGTAGTGTAGCTAAGCGAAAACAGTGTAACCTGAATGACGTTTAGTGCCCTTTGTTCATAGAAAAATAAGGTAAATCTGTATTGTTTGGGCGATGTGTTTGGGCCGGATTGGAGTACAAGAATGTCCAAAAAAGAGAAATACGTATTCACTGCTAATCATTATGTGTTGACTGTGTTCAGACTGCCATCTGACGGTACTAAAATTACATTGTGTACCGACGTTTACCGGCGTTTCGTAAAAAAAAACACCGTGCCTATCCCTCTATCGCTCTTCATAACTTCGGGTGACTTAAGCTAACCTTGCCTAACCTAACAATACCTAGTGCCCCAAGAAAATCTGCAAGGATATTATTAACCTCATGGCGAACGGCGAGAGACGAGTTATTTTCGAGATCATTATTGAAGGAGAACAGTGCCCGGGAAGTTTGCTTGCGGATCAGTTTAACAATCATTTTTTTACAATCGGGTGCAGACACAGCTAATCCCAGTAAAAAGCGTTGTACTCCATCTAATAGTGCAGGCAAAATATTTTTGTTTATCGTTACTCAATCAAAAATTCTGAGCTTACTTCAAAAACTAACCAACAACCATGCATGTGGGGTTGATGAATTTAGGGTACAGCCTATAAAAGCAATCTCAACATGTATAAGATCACCACTTGCACATATCTGCAACCTGACACAAACTTTGGTGATTTTCTTTAGGTTTTAGGAATTGCTAAAGTTTCCGTTTTTTGAAAAGTGGGGATACAAATGACATAAATAATTACCGACCAATGTTTACCGAATCTTACCAAGTCTTACGCTTTTTAAAGAATTTTTACCGAATCTTAAGCCTATGTAAAAATAACCATGTCCTAGCCCAAAAGCACTATATCTTCCAAAAACAAAAATAAACTGAAACGGCAATACAATATATAAAATAAAAATTAGTGATAACTTCGAACAAAAATTGTTTACTATTCGAGTGTTTCTTCATTTTAAAAAAGGCCTTCGATTCTATCAAACAAAATATTTTGTTTCAAAAACATCAGCAGTACACAATCAGGGGAACCTGCCTCAGTCTAATCAAGAGTTACTTGCATAATCGCCTTTAATACACCAAAATTATTCACTTCATGTCCAGCTTTGGACAAATTAAGTACGGTGTTCCTCAAAGATATCTTCTTGGCACACCATTATTTTTGTTATAATAAAAGACATTGTTAATGTTCCTTTTACCGCTGATATAATATTGTATTTAGATGGTACAAACGGCTTTTTTCTGGCAGACATCTGGATCTGCTAGAAAGACGGATAAATGTATGGCTTGAAAATTGGTCGGTTTGGCCGAGTACAAACAAATTGAATTTATTAACAGAAAATCCAAATATATGATTTTTCGAGCTTGCAACAAACGTTTAGGGCAATTGGTTCGTGCAATTTCCGAGGCGCATATATTGACCAAGTTCACACAAAGTCCTTGGCATTGTGCTCAATTAAAATTTAAGTTACTCACCTGATATTGACAACCTTCGAATGTATACATGCCGATCTATTGGTATTATTTATGAGATGAAATAAATACTGCTAGCTTGGTTAAAAAGCACCTTTACTACAGTCCAGTCCAGTCTCGCCTTAAGTACTGTCTTCTAGCGTGGAGCTTGATTGGTAAAAGAAACATAGCAAACGTATACAAGCTCCAAAAAAGTCTTACGCATAATTGAAAACGCACCCTCTTTCAGCCGCAGTTATCAGTCATTTAAGAAACATCAGTTATTGTAAATCACATATATTTTGAATAAGACACTCTAACTATCTATTACCAAATTAAGGCTGACCATAATGACTTTTACAAGAAAATACACGTCCAGAAGACATGACCAGGAGTAAGGCTGATAATATACGGAAAACCCAAAACTCGCACAAACTGTGGGGACCAGGAAGTGAGCTACCAATTTCCCGACTTTTTAAAGAATCACCTCGGAATTCTAACCACGACACAAGATGCTAATTCCGAACAAGCTATCAAAAAGAAATTAGAGATGTACTTTATAGAACAACAGTAAAAAACGTCTACTGTAACTGTTTGATTCCTTCTGAAAACGGAGAGGTAATTTTTTGCCTCTATGAAATGATCTATTGCATTTATTGTTTCCTAATGAAAACTGAGAAATGTTTGGTTATTTTTTTCGTACTGCGAAATGTTTATTTCTACTTACTTTTTTCTTTCATCTATTCCGAAGTATTTATTGCACTTATTTTTTCTTTATGAAAACTGAAAGCTGACTACCTATGTGTTGCATTGCGTGCATTCTGCTGTAATTTTTTATAGTCCCACTTACGTGCCATTTCTCGCAAAGTCGTGCCAAAAGAGATGGCGGGGGGGGGGGCATCGTCTTGTCGGACTTTTTTGTAGCCTTGTTGACCGTTCACCTCGACAACTGTATTGTCACAATATTCTTTCGACTTACCACTAGAAAGCAATCATTTAAAGCGCCAAGATCTCGCGTATGCCATGAAGGTTGTATTTTCAACCAACAATAAAATATGAGGATGTATAATCCGTACTCAAATTACTCACCTTGCATCAGGTGGCTAAAGCAGAACTTCTATAAAAAAGAGCCATAGATGCCCACTTACAGGCAAATCGTAAATTTTATTACTTATTCGGACGGCGCGCTTGTTATGCCTGTAGTGATGAACTAGTCGCGTTGGACTCAACTGTAGGGACTGCCTTTCATACTTAGAGACTGCATACTTAGAAACTGCAGAGACTGCCTTTCAGAAGAGAAAAACTCAAGAATTTAGCCAGCGAGTCAATTTTCATAGCAGAAGATTGCACTACTATTATTCATCTAGCTAATAGGGACCCCAATATTCCCCAGGAACTTCAAACATGAACATATTTTAACAGGGACGCTTATAATAGCTGTACAGCTATACTTTTTATCAGTAGAGTTGCATTCCACGCGAGTATAACACTCCCTTGTGGCATACTAGAGATACTTGGAAGGCATATTTGGTAGGCGGTTTATTATATAATGCTTCCAATTGGGAGCTAGGCTCAAAACAAACAGAGAAGCATTCACTACATGGTAATTTCTTTTGGTGGTGCTGGAATGCATCTTGTTTTTATTGTAAAATATTCTCATTTCCCCTACGGTCCCCAGATACATATTTTTACGATGCCCCAGAAAAGCTTCTCTGCCGTCTCCAACCTTCTCCTGAATTATCGCAAACCGATCTGTATGTTCAGCCTAACCCGAATTTGCATAAATAGAATAGAATTTTTATTCGCACTGCGTGATGGAAAAACGTGAATGTTTTTTTTTCATTTTCCTCTAAACCATTTTTTTGGTTGAGCTACGCTCCTTTGAAACTGGAAAAAAATTCTTCCACATCCGAAGAAGTATTCCCAACGCGGCCACTCTCACGCAAAGCCTATACATGAGACAGTGCTACAGCCCTGCCAAAGCGTTTTATCCAACGTTTAATCAAGTCTGTAGCTTTTGCGAGCCCCTTTTTGTACTACGGTACAGCTACAATGGCTACGCATGTACTCTGAAGTAGAATGCAGAAACACTGAAGGCAGCAATGCAGTGACTGTCTCTTTGAAAACTTGAGAAAATTGAACGGGGAGTTTCATCTTGCACAAGACGTCGCTCCGAAAGTATCTAAATCGCAGTCGCATAAACCCCCACAGAGCCCACAAAATCCTGTGGTGTAAGAGCATGAACAATTTTTTCTGAGCATTATTCGTTGAAGTTTGCACATCATCTTCCCTGACAATGTGGAAGCAGTTTCTCTGAGTGCGATGCGCGCCATATAGTAGGAATGCGTCTTCACAATTCTGGATTTAGAATTTTGAATTCATCCCGGGTTGTATACTTTTTCGTGGATTGGGATGCTAAACACCATGTAGACGTAGAAAAGCACGTGCTATGTATTACAAAAACTATAACAAATTTAACGAGGTACTGGCAAGCTTCATTCATTAGAGGAGCGGTGGTCTGAGTATCGTGTATGCAAATGTATATTACTCTTTTGATTGCCTAGTATTTAAAAACATCATTAACATCATTGCCATCAAAGGGCCGACGATTTTATTGGAATTCGGTCATTCCTACAAGATGACCAACACGCGAACGCAAAGACAACGCTTATGGCTTTGGTTATGATGGAGAGAGAATAAACGTTTATTTAAATCAACAGGGGGGGGGGGATTGTACTGAAGCTTGAAGGAGGCGTCCTCAGTCCAGGATGCCTTGAGCGCGGGCAGCATCGACAGCCCTTTGAGCCAGCCGAAGCTGGTCGTCCAGGCTGGTGCTCGCCAAGGCGCTCTCCCAAAGCTCGACAGTGGAAAGTTGCAGGTTGGGAGGAATCAGTGGAGATTGGTCACATCCTCCGACCATATGGCGTAGCGTTCCGGGTTCTCCGCAAAATCGGTAAAGCGGGGACTTCTGTCGGTCGAAAAGGTGAAGCCGGATAGGATGGGGGAATGTATTAGTCTGGAGAGCACGTAAATGACGCTCGTGCTCTCGGGGTAGAGATTTATGTGGGGGAGCGAGTGTCTGACGCGACAGCCTGTAGTCCTGCGTGATCTCTGCGTTAGAGGTCAAGGGCTGCATGCGCTCGGGTTCGCGAACGCTGCTCTCGGCGCCCGACGCAAACTATAAAAAGTATTTTATTCTTCTTCTGACCATGTCAAGTGCCTTGCAGCCTCGAAAAAGTATTCGTATACAAAGTGGATGGAAGGACGTCCCGGTAGGCAAGGGAATAGGCCATCGAAAGTAAAAAGCAAATACATTTACAACATGCACCAAACCCTATTTTAAGCCGCCATCATCTAGCCAAGCCTAGTCGTCGTCTTTATTTATACCGGTCTTCTCTGAGCTCCATTCCTGGTTCGTCCTCGTCTTCATCACAAGTTCCAAGATTTTTTCTGCCCCACAATAATTAGCGCAAGCGGGGATAACTAAATCGATGAAGGTACTACAAGCCAACGTTATGGTATATCGCATGTCTGAGTCCTAGAGCTTTAATAATTGGTCAATCTGCCGTTCATGTGCAGCCGGTGTCTCAAGTCATCCTTTCCCCTCATTTTATGCGGCCCCTGTATTCGAGACTTCGCGCTTTTTCGCACATTTGCATTATGTTTTTCCGTGACGACTACATCAGGAGACTGGTCTCAGTCATATCTTTCTGTATAGTTCAGGGTGGGTACCGGCTGAAAATGTAGTTTGATTGACGTCTGGCAATTGTATCAGACACGCTTTGAGAAAACAGGAAAGTCTGTATCTTCGCAGTGGAAATGGCCGTGGTACCACGTCCTACAGGGTTCTTCAGTTTCCCAACTCCTTAAGTTGGCTCTATAATCGCCGATGTCATCACGCTGGCAGTGGCATGTCTGCCAAGACTCTTACATGGACGAGCAGATGAGCGGTATTTTGCAATGTACCCAAACCAACGTGAGGGTCTGCAGTTGTCAAGCCTCCGAGTCTAGGCAGTTTGTATCTTGCAGCCCTTTGATCGTGCGGTTGTAGTTGCTGCACTTTTGCATCGGTAATCGGTATCATGCGCAAGTAATTCTGTCACAGCCACAGGCTAAAGAATTGTGGTCAGGCTTCCCTCGTGGGGCGACTGGCGTCCCGGTTTTTGGAACAATGTAGATAAACGTCCAGGACGGCAAAGGATGACTCCCTTGTCTCATAAAAAGCAAACATATTTACAATATTTACCGAAACGTATCATAAGACGCAATCTTCTCGCCTCGGCTAGTCTGGGTCTCTTTCATTCATGTACGCGTATGCGAAGCCAAGTGCATGGTTCGTCCTCGCCCTCACCAAACGTTCCAACAGAGGTGTTCGTTGTCCGAAAGTTATTCTCCGGTTCACGTGAAACATGCGCGATACCCAGCCATTTTAACAGTACAGCTGTTTCGGCCGACACAAATTGGTGCGTCATGCCCAAAAACTATGACTACTCAAAAAAACAAATAGGCTCCAATCCGCTCTCTGAAGGTGTTGGAAAGCAAAACAATTGCTCATGCGATATCACTTCAATCGATTCACACATGTGGCTTTAAATAGAGTGAAACCAGAGATTCTGCCAGCCGTTACCTGTAATTTGCAGGGGCAGCGTCCGGAACGCAGCAGCGTTAGCCATGGCCGGGCTGGAGCGGTGCACGCAGCCACTCTACCCCAGCCGTGCGTCGGCAGAGAGAAAACGGAGAGAAGCGTCCTTCAAAGCGTTAAAAAACCGGACCAAGTTATCATGATGGGCTACCTTGGGGCTACACCAGCACGTGGCACAAGCACAGACACCGAAACGAGTCGGCATGTGGGCTTAGTGATTTCAATTTATACCAACTTACACTATAGTTACTGTAGTATGTTTGAGAATTGCGAGGAAGCTGAGTAAACTTTTATAATCGCCATTTATCAGAACCAGCTGCTCCTTCCGCCTTTTTGTAATTAAAATACAACCGAACACCTATTCACAAAAAAAATTGAGCCCCATTTGATGGCAAGCAGTGCGCAAAATGTAGCGTTTCTCTATGTGCCACAAATCTGTACGTGGTCTCTACATTTTGTTTTATTGTCCTGAAAACAAATTCTTAACGTATTTTTACCACACTGCCACTTTCCCAGGAGGGGCTGCAGAACAAGGTAATCTAGCCAAAACAGGCCCAAAACAACCGTTGCTAAAGCAGACGACAAAGCCGTTCCGCCGACGCGCCCGCCAATGTGAGCAGGAACCTGTGCGTGGGGAACGCTGGGAAGAGTTCTGAATGTCGACGGGAGAAACGATCCGGGGCTGTCCGTCATGAAGAACGTTCACGGAAAGGCTCAAAATAAATGTGAAGTGATGACAAGCGTACCGAAAACTTGGCGCCTTAGAAAAAGACTTGAAAGCAAAATTAAGTCTGCTTCAAGGGCCATGGAAGAAAACATCATCGGAGTGACACTTACATACAGGAAACAACCTTTCTTGATCCGAGAACAAACTGGAGTAGAAGATGTAGTTCGGATGAAGAAAGAGAAATGAACTTGAACTGGCCACGTAATTTGGTGAAAAGACAGCCGGTGGACTACCACATCGACAGCGTCTACTCAGAGAGAGAGTATATAAAATAGGGAAACCAAGTTACTCGGTGGAGGGACACAATAAGGAAATTCGAAAGCAGACAATGGAATCGAGTGGCGCTGGACAGGAGGGGCTGAAGGTCGATTGGAGAGGCCTCCGTCCTGTAGTAGACCTTGTGGGCTGCAGGCGATGACGATGCAACAGCCGGGCCTCCAACGAAGGTATATGGGCCGCCACCTCTTCTGTTTCTCCTACCTTGCACAACTACTGCATCCTCCACCACTTTTAAAGCAAAGCTTTCTGCATTTACCATTTAACAGTTCTTTCACAGCGTGCAGGACAACAAACTCCCAACCCGGCGGAGGTGGACACCGGGGGGGAGGGCGGGGTGGCGAAGAATGCCGAGGGGGGAGGTGGGTTGCACTTAGGGAGCCCCCTGCAGATGCGCGGCAAATTTACCCACTGTTCCCCGGCGTCGGCGGTACGGCTTCCTAGTCTGATTTAGCGACGGTTGCTTTGGGCCTGTTTTTGCGCGATTCCTTAACACGGCTTGATCAATTCGTTCGGCCGCACCTCCTCGGTAACCCGCACCAAACGGAATTAAGTGGCCATATGGCACAGAACCTTTAAGGATTAGTTTTCATGGCGGGAAATGGCGTTCATAACAAGCGATTATCACAGTTCCCTTAGATTTCCTGATATTCTAAAACTTACTAAACTAACTTTTAAATCGGTAAATAAGAATTGCTAAGCTTACGTGCCAAATTGTTTCGGCGTCTCCGCTTTTGTCACGCGAGGGTGCAGCCCCAACCTAGCACATCAGGATGGCTAGGTTGCGCTCTCTCATACTTCGAGAGACACTCCTCTCCGTTTTATGCAGAAATGCATTATAGTCGGGGGTTGTCGTGCGTCCCTTCGCCGGCGTCTGCAGCGCGTCTGATGATGATTGTGGCATGATGCCCCTAGGGATTGGCCAACCAAAACAATCCATCACGACATAGCTTCGCGTTCAACCACCATTGTCATCATCCCGTAGGGGAACCGCTGAAGAAGAAGAAGGAGAAGAAGACAAAAGCTGCGAAGCGGAGGGCTGCGTGAGTTTTGGCTACCGTTATCCTCCTCGCGCGGCGCATCTTCCCGATCTGAACCCGGTCGAAGAGCGGCGCATCACGCCTCGACTCCCCTTCATGAGCATCAGGCGGCTGACTCGAGGCAACGGGCAGTTTGGAATCAAGGGACAGGCGGTGAATGTGCCCATCGACGTATCGAAGGTTGTGCGGTGCCTTCCTCGCATGATACCCGAGGTCGTTGCGTTCGACGGTCGCATTTCTGCATCCTCACAATCCCCCTCGGGGAGGTTCGGGGGAATTTTTTTCATCCCGTGTCACGGCCAGGCTACAGCGGTGGCGTTGGTCGCTCTAGCCCGGCTGCGGCCGATGCTGCTGCGTTCTGGACGCCGCTCACGAAAACTCCAGGTAATTGCTTGCAAAATCTCTGGTTTCGCTCTTTGTAGAGCCACGTGTTTGAATTCAAGTAAGTCGCATGGGCAGTTGTTGTGGGTCTCGTTTAAAGCTTTGCTTTCTACCCACCCTCAAAGCGGGTATTGGAGCCGACTTGTTTTCGAAAGTTATAGATACTTAATTCTAGCCTGCAATAAAGCAAAGTTTTTAAGGATTCCTGTTTCATTGGAGAAGTTCCAAATAGGCCAGCAAATGTAGCCAGCAAATGTTCCTCTCTCCTTTACGACAACTTTATTGAAAACTTCCCATTTCGATCTCGCAACAGTTCTCTATTGTGAGTAAAACAAATCGCATGAACAGTAAACTGGCTTCACGAGCGTGTGCGCAATTACAGAAGTTCTGAAATTTAATCTCAGTTTAACATACGCCGTTGCGACAGGACTCCGCGTCGTGGCAGATGACTCCTGTAGCCCATTTCAAGAAATATGTAGTCATCTATATAATACATGCGAAGTGATATGGATATTATCTTGGTTTCACTTACTCTCAGTTATCATACAATAATTCTTAGCGCCTGCTACCCGCGTTCGTCTTCCTCACAAGATTTTGCTAATCAATTGCACGACGCACTTAATCTGGATTACACACATTTTACTACCTCCAAGGAAATTCTAATGAATGATGTGAATTTTCCTAATATCCCGTGAAACTCCTAGCCATCATCTTTGTCTCCATTCTCAACGCTAGCAAATGACGTTATTGACTTATGCTCCACATTTTCATTATGTCAGTTAGTAGCACAGACAACTAGAAGCAAATATAACGTAGCGAATATTCTAAACCTAGTTTTAAAAAGCACACGCGATTTTATTTCCTCCATTTCACACCTACCTGGTGTAGGCGATCGTTTCTTGCTTGCGTTTTCTGTAAATATATGGCTCGACCAATAACTACCATAACCAGAAAAAATATTCACAACTCCGGGAAATATAAGGTTGCGGCCATAAATAACAAATTACAGACATTCATTGACCACTTTTTGCAAGGGTTTGACAACATATGAGTGGAATGTAACTGGAACATTTTTGCCCATACAATTCACAAGCGAAATGAGAAGGTCCTTCCAAGCCCGTACCATCAGCTGCAATGTACAATCGGCTATAAATAACGCTCATAGTACACACTTATTTCATAATAAGAAATGCATGTATCGCCGTGCAAAGCTTCCCCCTAGAAAATAATACTGGACACAATACAAGCTGGCCTTAGCGACCTACATATCAGCACTCAAGGAGGCAAGATGATGATGAATAAACTTCATTAAAGAGCAGGTGCTGATGTTACGGCACACGCCCGGTGGGAGGCTTCCTTATTCTGGGACGCCTTGGGCTATGCTGGTCATCCGTACCCTCTCAACCAATGGTCGGTTGTGTGGAAGGTCGGAGCTGGTCAGCACATCTACCCACTGCTCATAGGTAGGGTTGGGGCTAAGGGTGAGGAAAGGGGATTGCTGGCACTCCTATACAATGTGGTACAGGGAGCCTGGTTCACAAACTAGGTGTACTTAGAGGACCGTGCTCACCAAGACGTCGATTCCATTGGCACTTTGTGCCACAAGAAAGTGCTAGGAAGGTTTTTCGCTCTTCTTGAGTGCTCTATGAACCTTCCATGCTATGCCTCTAGAGCTTTGTACCATATTCAAAATGCTGCCTGATGCGGTGTAATACGCCCCTGGATAACCTGAGAGGCTGTACCAGATAGGTTTAACCATGCTAGGTGAGTGTTCCTGGGACACAAACAGCATTTCATCACAACACAAGGATTTAGCAACCCTGGTTCACTACAGTTGCCTAAAACCTCCCAATGATTATACGGCATTCAGGCACTCGATAAGCATGGCTGCATATCTTTGGGAGAGGCCTTTGTGCTGCAGTTAGCATGACCATGTTCAAGTTAAAGATAAAGATAAACCTTGAGCACTACATATGGAATCCAATTTATTGAAGTGAATTGAATGCTTTATATTTAACCGATTACAGCTCGTTCCAGTCGATGGTCAGAACTCTACACCCAGTCAGGTTCATTCTGGTGTACCCCAAGGAACTTGTTCTTGGTCCACTCTCCATTCTAATATACATTAATAACCTTCTTTCTCTTGTAAATTATAACGTACACCTTCTTGATGATGACTGCGTAATATTCCGTCAAGTACCCTCTGATTATGACAATACCACCCTCCAATTTGACCTGAATGTTGTCGCTAACTGGTGTAATTTCTGGCGTATCGAAAAAAATATACCAAATAGAAAACTGTGCGAGTAACCCGCACTAATACTACGACATTTTGGAACTAGCTAAACGACACCACGTTAGAATCTGGAGAGTCGTATAAGTATTTAGGTGTCAACAAACCAATTAGCGTGACATGGTCACTTCATATTCAGAATATATTGAACCGCGCTAACCGCATGTTAGATTTGTGAGGGCGAAACTTCCGTAAGGCAAAACGAGAGCTTAAATTACGGCTGTTCAAAACAGTAATTCGGCCAAATCTGGAATACACTACAAGTGCTTGGGACCCTCTCCGCGCTAATCTAATTACGCACTTTACCTGGCGCAGGATTACTGTGTTCGTTTTATACTCTCTAATTATAAGCGAGGTGCAATTATAGCTGCCGTGACGTCAAATATTGGGCTTCCATCCTTATCATCTCGCCGAACAATTTCCCGCTTAACTTGTTTCATAAACTTTTTCACCAAGTTGCTCTTCTTAAAGAACTAATCCCCCGCATCTCCACCTATCTTCTCGTATCGATCATTGTCACAAAGTAGATTTTGAGCCGAGCAACACGAAGGCGATTGATCAGTCTTTTTTGCTGCCTACATGCCGGGAATGGAACCACATTCCCAGAGAAGTGTTACGATTGCCGATAAACATTTGTTTCGCGCATGAATAACAAACATTGTATAATTAGAAGAAACGTCTTGTAGGTTTCTTTTTAAAAATTACACTCTATTTGTATTTAGTGTTTTTCTACTTCAAAGGACTCCTCTCTGTATCGACTCGGGCGGAGAGGGTAAAATAAAGGGAGTTTTGAGTGCCTTAGTAAAATTCCGCGGAGTTATATTTTTCCTGCAGACAAAACAGGTGCCGCGTGACCACCCGTCCAGGCGCTTATGTTTTCTCAATGTGGATGAGAGGTGGGTCCCACAATACAGAGGGAAATTTTTCATTGCTAATAAAACTAAAAGGTGTAATGAAGGTTTCTAAAAGGAGTCATCAAGAAAAGCAGCTTCCTCTCTTAGTCTGTGTGAGCAACAGAGAGCAACAGACGGGCGATTTGCAAAGTTTGGATATGTGAATGTGTCGCTCAAAACCGGTTGAATTGATCGTCAGAATTTGATAAAAGTTTAGAAACTGCTGTTCACGTACAACAGCTGATTGTTTATGCACCAGTTGTGCTATTTGAAATAGAGGCTTTGGACGTGGGTGGAACTGGAATGTTGAAATGGAAGTCAAAATTTTAGGTGCAATTCTGGGACAATGTTTTACTGGTTTTCGAGGATGACCTTTGTACGATAATTCCACGGTTCAGTTATAAAGCCAACAGAGTAGTAAACGTATAAAAATTGTGTTTATCTGGCACTTACGTGTTGGTTACGTGTATTCGTTTCATACCGCGGGGCAAAACGTGTGCTCCAATTGCGGGATGATGGGCCTTACTGAAGAACAACATTTTCGCAACACTCTCAGTTTGAAATTATTAACGAGAAAAGTGCAACGAAGAAAATAGGCGAAATTGTATTTATAGGTACAAGCGCCGTGTTTTTGGTTTGTTTCCCGCTACGGCTAAACTACCGCCAGCGTGTATCCATTTTCTGGACTCAAAGCCATTCAGTGTTAAAGAGCGAAATCTGCCAATGCAGTTGTTCACCGACTCACCTTCAATGTTTCTGGTCTGAAGCATACCACTTGTGCAGACCACCTGATCTTCACAGTGTACCCTACGCGCGGTTCGGTTATGGCATATCCCAATTATCCGCCACGTTTGGCGCAAGGAATGACGCATGCCGTCCTTAACATATTAGCCATGTAAGTCATTAAGTTAGTCCCTTAAAAGCATTGATTGCATCGTGAGACTTACAATTTTGTAAGACGAACAAATTTACACCGTTTAATAAGTGTCGCAGAAGCTATTGTGAGTCAAGAACCCTATCTCTAGACATAGAACTCTTGGTTCTGAATTCTCCTTAATCGAATCACACACGTCCGTGCCCTCTAGTCACGTGCTTACATCCGTGGACTCGTAGTCTTTCTCTTCTACAATAAACAAAGTTTTTACTTTTTTGTCTTCTTCGGAGCTCACTTTTTCAGCTATATCTGATTCTATATACTCTCGTATTGCCTTATCGTATGCTCGGAGATTTTGGGGGTTGCTTTTCGGTTACTTGTAAAAGTGTTTTCGGCAACCGACGTGTTTGCTTCCAACGTGACGTGTTCTTTCCAAAGAAGCCTAACTTCGTAACGTCCGTCCCGGAAAAACGAGGTGCCTTTGATGTACGTATCTCCTCCATCGTTGTCTTTTGTCCTGGTGTGAGCTATGTTGTCGCTGATGCCTATTGATTCTAGCTCCAAAAACCTTTTTACTTCTTTGTTTATGTCGTCATTTGTAGTGGTTACCTTCAATACAATCACTGTTGACGAATTCATTGGTTGGGCTCGAAATTGTGTTCGCCTATGTAATGTCCACCCTAAAATCGTTTTCACGGCCATTACTTTCTCTTTAAGCCGTTGTGTTCGTCTTGTAACGATCGCCCCAAAAGAATCTGTTCCGACGAGCAGCGATGTTGTTGCGTCATGTCGGGTCATCTGCGTCAGGTCATCTGCCAGTGTCAGTCCTAGAGCTTTCACTTCCTGCACTACTCTCTTTGGTGGTGATGGCAACGTGTCTTTAGAGATCATGTCTATTTCCAGTGCATCAATTATATTCTCTTCTTCGTACGGATGCCTCTTAATTTTTGCCTCCACAGCCATCATTTCAATTTCTTTCTCGCCGCCACCGAACGACCGAACGGTTATCCTCTCCATCTTTTTCACCTTGCATTCTAGTTTTTGCGAGAAGCTTTGAAGAATCAAGGATCGTTGGCTGACGGTGTCAAGCAATATTCTTGCATTGCTGCCACATTTCTGCCCTTCCGTCCAAGAGAAAGCAGTTTGTAGCAAGATGCACGAAGAGATGTTTGTTGAGTGTGCATATTGCACGACCGGCGGGATGCAGCTTGGCTTGTCTCTTCCTGGCCCTTAGGCATTGTTTCTGCATCTTTCCTAACATGGTCTCGTTTTCTGGGACAGCACATTGAAGTTTCGTGTCTTCCTTTGCAGGTCTTGCAGCGAACGTTGGATCGGCAAATTCGCGCTGTATGGTTTGGTCCGGTGCATCGGAAGAACCGGTTTTCTTGTTGAAGCAAAGCTTTGTTTTGGTTCAGCGTAATGATCCGTCAGTAGACTTCTGCATAATGTCCTTGTTTTTACAGAATACGCGCTTTTTGCTTGTGATGTTCTGGAAACTTGACGTCCTGCACGTAGGTCTGACGTTCGTCCTGGGTGCGCGATGTTCTTTGGCTTGGTTGTCTTCGGTCGTGAACTTCTCCTTCGGTGGTGCTGGTGTGAATTCGCAAAAAATATAACAGTATCTGGATTGTTTGAACACTGGCGTCCGATGCAGATAGCGAGGACCCCTTAAGGTTGTTTGCTTCTTTGGTGGCTTTCCTTCATCTTGAAGTCCACAATCATATCGGAAGGCAAAGCTTTCTTGATCAATGTCAGTAGCATTGGCGCGCAGCTTTTCAGTTTTACTCCCAATAATTCCAGTCCTCGTTTGTTGAGCTGTGCCTTGTTAGAAAGCTGCTTGGCTCCCGTAAAATCTTTCTTGCTCTTGACTGCCTCGAGACTTGTCAGCTCCTTCGCATAAAACTCTCGCAGATTCTCCTCTTTACCCAAGGCTTCTCGCAGCAGTTTTACGGCGTGGTCATAGTTTCCTTCGGAGAAATGCAAGCCTTCAACTAGTGACGCAGATTCCCCTGTTAGCGATGCCAGCAAGTAATTAAATTTTTTTGTCTTTGGCACCCTCTCTGCCGTGTAATGTCGTTTGTCTCTGATTCTAAAACCGGGGCCTTAGCTTCCTGGTTCCATCAAACTTGATCATTTCGATCCTTGGTAGCTTCACTATGTCATTTGGTTCCGTGCAGTTAGTACCTTGCATGTCAATATTGACATTATTTTTTGAGCACGATGTGCTGTGCGAGAACTCAGCTCGATTTCCTCGAGTTTCAAGTTCATCTTGGATAAGTTCTCTACTATCTTCATTTCATGTTCTAGCACTCTTTCAAACTCGGCTTCTGCATTTTTACTGTCAAAACTTGCTCTATTTGGCTGTCCACTTGCTTTAGGGCCTCCGAGATTCTTGTCACTTGGCTACGTAACGTTACCAACGCGCTCCGATCTACCTGTGTCACAAGCTTCTGATCAACCTCCTTAACAAGGGTGGTAGCCTGCCCTCGCAGAGCTTTGCACTTCTTCACGAGTATGTTTCTTCATGTTTCTACAGAATACCACGCTGCGGAAGCGCCGGTTGTCGTGATTCTGCGTGCTGCTCCGTGGCCTTGGTCCTTCCAGCGACGCTTGTCCGATGAACGTTAAATTGCTGCCAGCCCGTTGACACTGAGGACGCTGGCAGCGTCTATGGCGTAGTCTTCCCCGAATCTTGGTCCCAGCCCCATTGAGATAAAAGAATTGCAGATGCTGTGGTGATGTTGCGAAGAACACATATTTATTCTAGAAAAGGCATGATGATGACTAGAACTGGAACGTGCATGTGGTGACTTCTTCTGTTCTCTACATGTTTCCTAGGGGCCACGATCATGCGGCTTAGTCCAGAAGGTGCCGTTTTTACACCGCACGATTCATCCCGTGATCTGCTTCTGGCAGCACCCAACAAGCTCTTGGGCACCGTCAGGGCTGCAGTGTTTCGCCGTAACTCCTCCCAATGTCTGACCACCCAGGCAGCACAGGACTGTTCGGCTTGAATCAAGCTTGTGTACTTTGGCAGGTGATTTTCTGCCCGGCCTTTTTCCGGCAGCAGTGTTCGGCCCATGCCCAAATGTGGGCCTTTTGGCCTTATACGGCCGTACTCCCATTGCTGTCCAACGGCCAGTGTCCGTCGGCAAATCGACCGGCTTACGTTCATACGGCCAGGTTCAAGCCGTATAAGTTCCAGCCACAGCTCCAACGGCCGTGCTACGGGCATTGGAGACCAGCTACAGTACATTAACTGTACTGAGGCCGGTCACTGCATGTCGCGCAAGCAAATGACTCAGACGCCCGGTGCAGCAGCAGAAATCCAGCATTTTGGCTCCAATGCTGCCACAATAATTTGAGCCCGCGCGCAACCACAAGCCGTCCAGCCTTCAGCGCAGCCTTGCCTAATTTTCAGATTCAGTTGACACCAAAATTCTTTATTAAACAGTGCTCACAAATCGTCGTTCCTTCATTTGCTGTGCCTCTTTTACTGTCGAATACGGAAAATATTTTGTTCTTCGTAGAGCTGGAATAGATGTATTGCCCATGTCCTGATATCTTCTGTGGGGCG
Source organism: Haemaphysalis longicornis (assembly GCA_013339765.2). Classification (NCBI taxonomy): domain Eukaryota; kingdom Metazoa; phylum Arthropoda; class Arachnida; order Ixodida; family Ixodidae; genus Haemaphysalis; species Haemaphysalis longicornis. Next base: position 43,597 of record JABSTR010003689.1, read on the forward strand.
GCTTACCTGCAATAAATAGGGAAGGAGCAGGGTGCGGGAGGCTGTTGAATTTGAGAAAGATGAAAGTGCCTCTCTTAGAAAATTTCATTTAGGACAGTCTGCCTGAGCACTTTCATGCTCTGAATAAATCAACAATTTTGACAACTGTTGCTTGACCAGTTTTGTTGTATATAAATCCGGCGCGAACGCCTTTACGCCGCGTTTTGGTACTCCACAAAAACTGAGCAGCATTCAAAATGAATTCCTTCACACAAAAAGTATGTCCAGTACTTCCCCATTTTTCTTGCAAAGAAATTTTTCTACTCGATACACTTTTCTCTTTATCTTTTACAGGGCTGATACTAGGAGAGATAGAAGAAGAGCTTTAATTTTCAATCTATTTTTTATGTCGTTTTCTTCACTTATGTGCCCACCCCTAATTAGCCCATAAGAACTTATATTCCTCTAATATCGTATTACGGTAAAAAAATTCTAGACGTGTTGCGAATGACACTTTGCTTCAGGGGGCTGCAGTTGTATCCCTCCGTGTTCACGCAAGGAAAGGCGCAAGACTATAGGTTCATAATTGGTTGAAAACGAATAACATAGCAATGGTAGTATTCATACAGCAAACCTTGCATACTGGAACGAATAAAAAAATAAAAATTTTATTGGTCACGTTTGAATGCGTAAGGTTCTCAACTCGTCGGAGGTGAACTTGCGGCTGAGCAAATTTATATTTATTTATTTTTTATTCATTTATTTATTTATTTATTATTCGTTTATTATGTATTTATTTATGTATTTATTTATTTTTTTTATTTATTTGATACCTGCTTGCCTTTGTACGCATTACAACAGGGAGATACATAACACTAAGCATCAAATATGAGACAATTAACAAAATATTTCGACAAAGCGCGGTGAAAATTGTCATTATAAACAGATGGCACAATCATACGGGGAAGATAATTGCCCTCTTGTATTGATCTAATATAAAATGAATCGCGCAAGCCGGCACCTTTAAAGGAAAGTTATTATTTAGCTTTGAGCTAGCGGTCCCACTTTGGGATATGTAGAATGGCGCTTGGACATACTTCTCCCCTTCTACTCCAGTTTTCGAATGATAGATAATACGAAAAAATTTCATCCTGCGGTTTCATCTCTGATCTTTGCCGTCTTACGATTCAAGTTTACTTTTGCTTTCCCTCATGCTAAGTTTACAATGCCAATTACCTGATACGAATCGCACTGTCTTATTCTGTATATTTTAGAGCGTATCTACAAGCAGTTTGGTGTAGGGATCCCATAAAACACATTCGTACTCCAACAATGAGCGCACATGAGTAAAATACGGTTGTTCTTTTAGGGTAGATAGAGGTTCACTGAAGTATTATCTCGGAAACCCAAATACACGTGCAGCCGTAACTTTTGTGTTGTGAACGTGCGCATTTAACTTTTAACCTCTGGGTAAATAAACTCCAAGTTGTATGTAGTCAGGCCATTTTTAAAGCAGTGTAATTTACCTTATACATTATCAATTGGAAGGAAGCTTTTCATATAAAGGTGGCGTTAACAAACTTTCTAACATTAAACGACTTTTCTGAATCAGTACAACAGGATCTTATAAATTAGAATCATGTTGCAGGTATTCGAAATCGCGTTCATTTGCTATAGTCCCGTAAACTACACAATCATTCGCAAACATTTTGAACAAAGATTTGAGGCCAATACTAAAGACATTTGTGCATAATTGCCGGCAATTTGCGCAGTCGAGAATAGGGCCCCAAGATATAACAGAAACAGAAGAGGGCCCGCAACTCACCTTTGGGGAATTTATGAAGTCACGCGAACATATCCGGACAAACAACCAGTGAGAGCGACCAAACGCTGCCTCAGAGAGATATACTCGGCTATCCTTGCAATAACCAAATCATTCAGTTTATAGCCCACAATGTACTGAAAAAAAGCTGATTTGGGACACCTCGAAACGCTTTTTTTGCATTACAAGAAAATAGGTCAACTACTTTAAGCTAACCTATTGCTAGAGCCTAATCGCGCGTGAAATCAACAAGATGCGTTGAGCAAGAAAAACCCGATGAAATCCGTGTTTGCTAGGATGCTGGCGATTATGTTTAAACAAATGAGTCACTTCCGAACTGTAGTTAAGCTCACCTTCAAACACCGCAACTAAATAATATCCAGGCTTCGTCATTCACAGGGCTCTATTGTTAAGGCAAATTTAAAATGACACGTGTTTATAAATATACAGTCATAAAATCCGATAAATGAGGGCACGAAGTTGAGCCTAACAATGCACGAGCTTAGCCTCTTGTACGTTTATCACCAAGAAAATAGTGCAACATTGTTTTTAGCAGTTTTATGTTGAGAAGAATAGCCGAAATCTTGCGAGTTTGCGCGCCCTTGGCTTTCTTTAGTGGGGCGTCCCTTAAATGGCGACGGTTGAGCTCCTGCGTGGCGGCCGCTTGATCGACGCCCTTTAAGGCCACCCATTTTGGTGAACCACCGCCACCTCAGCTCGAGCATCAATGCCTGGTCGATGTCTCCAATGGTCTCCATTTTTTGAGGGGGCGAATAGCCTCGAGCTGATACGTCGACGAAGCCGGTGGGCGAGGCATGGTAGCGGCAATGAACGGCGAGGCTTAGCTCACCCGTCGGTGTGGCACAGCCTTCTTGTGGGAACAAATGGCATTCCGGTGGTATAAAAAGTTCTCTGGTAATGTCCAGTCTGTCCTTAAATCTTTGCCGTTCACCTAGAACACTCATTACTGTTTGACAAACAAAGTTCATTCATGAAAACGTAAAAACAAAAACGCGTCTACGTCATTTGGCTCCCTAACAGCTCTTTCTTCACCAGGAAAAAACTGGTCCTACACCGGTGGGTCTCCTTCAAAACACGTCTGCGCATAAATTCTAGGGCGCATAGTCCCTTTCCGTTGTTCGTCAGTACGCCGCTTAACGAAAGAATGACGTATCAGTGACACTTTGATAAAGAATGACACTTTGTATAACCTGAGACCTTACGTAGGCTGGTCTTCTCTTGAACACCATTTGCCAATAATTCTGCCGCCATTCGCTTGCCGTAATTCGGCGGAGGACCGCTAACCGAAGAAAAAATGTACATTCGGGGGCGTGCGTCAGCTGTTCTCCTGTATAACACCGGTTGCCGAAAAAAACGAATATTCTGCCGCCGGACGTGCGTTTCACCGTTGAAAGAGCGACTGCGAGGCAGCCGCGCTCCGGCCGGTCTCCTTTCGAACACGAACTGCCACAAGAATAAGAATATTTTGTAGCCGGTCGCTTGACGTGCTTCGGCTGAAGACCGCTTCCCAAAGGAAAAACGGATGCCGTAAAGCCATACTTCGGCCGTTCTCTTTCTCAACATCAGCAGCCAAAAGTGAACTAAATATCTGGCAGCCTTGTAGTTGCCGTTGTGCGTCTCAACTCCGGCGGCCGGAGAAATACCAAAGCGCTGGCTGCCAATTGTTGGCCGCTCATCGTATGATCAGTGGCTGCCAGAACCTGGATGCTGGCTGGACATGCCAGAAAGCGGCCATAGATGGGCCGGTCTTGGACACACTTTCTGTTCCACCTGAGCGCCACCCTTTGTAATTCCCAACAGGCCGTTGTTTTAGCTACGGCTTTAGGGCTAGTTTGCCCAGAGAACGCTTCGGTACGTCCTTGGTGTTACAAATGAGACGTTCACACAGGCGATCCCACCAAGGTGCTCACAAACAATGAACTTACACTGAACGTTGATCCCAGTGGCGTACTGTGAAAGAGCTGATGCATCCGCAAAAACTTCCCGAGCACAACTGTGAAAGTAGCGTGCGTTGTCTTTGGAGACATTGTTGGGTATGCCACGCCGTGAAATGAACCAGTGGAAGGCTAGTAGTGTGCCAGCTGTCTTGTGTGATTTCAGTTCGGAATGTAGTCCTCGAGTGACGGTGCATGAAAACAATAAATTATGGCTTTTTAGATAGTGCTTCAACGTTCACGTAGAGGGGTCCACACAGATCCCAACCGGCTACAGAGAACATGTTTGCTTCCGTGATTCTGTCACTAGGCAATCCGGCAAATGGCGCTGTTAGTGAGGTACGCCTTCGGCGTCTGCATATCACAAATTGTTGGAAACCTGTTTTGACCAGCGGCCGTTCTTTTACAACCCAGACTCGCTCTAGAACCTCTGTAAGCGTGGCCGGAACTGCACCGTTAAAAATGCGGTGATGAGCTCCGAGAAAGCTGTCAATAGTACACGTATTATAAGCAGCAGTGGACTGAGGCGTTTAGCGTCACTGCTAGCCTGAAGTCTGTGCCAGCGGCATTCTATGCGGACCAATCCTTCGGCGTTCTCAAATGGTGAATGTGGAATCACAGGCGAACATACTGGGACGGGCTCGCTAGAAGAAAGGGTTTGCAGTTCGGAGCTGAATGACCCTGACTGAACGTCACGCAACCAGCGGTGTTCAACTACCACTATTTTTGAAGCTATTAGTGTGCGGTTACAAATAACCCTTTTCGCCGGGAATTGCATGCGAAGCGTTAAATCCAGGCAGAAACTCCAAAAAATAGCCTGAACATAAGGGTGGTGAACTTTTGCTGCCATCAATAGCGGTCTTTCCCTCTTCACCTCGCAAGGGCTAGCCGATAATTTTTGAAACCCTCGATTTCTCTTACGTGTGCACCATCTGTGTGCGTGTCTGGAAAATCGTGTTGCGAATATAGGAGCGAGGAAGGTTTCTGCCACTACTGTTGTGAGTGAGGAACAACCACTGCCGGTATATCTCGTGCGACTAACTCCGATGGGTTTGCATTCCGGTTGCAATGCTTCGATTCTGCAGAGTAATAGGGCCGCCATGTATACCATCACTGGCTCTTCCGCTTAACGCCAATTCCGCAGATGCAAGCCGCAGCCCAATTAAACACACTCGATGTCATTATTCATCTGAATTCACACGACGCCATCGTTTTCTGCCGCTAGGCCGCCCTGGTTCTACCTTGAGGTGACGCACAACAAGCCTCCGACAGGCCTCCATGTCCTTGCCTCTGCCTGCTATCAGTCCTCGGACACCATCGTTCGTGTACCTATTAGGGCGCTTATGACGCAACCGGTTGTGCGGGGCTTTCGTGGAAGCTGGGGCAAATGACTCCATCATCACCACGACCTTGGCGTGTCCGTCTTACCCTGCCTCGACCTCAAAGCTGCGTGAACGAGACCCTGCGTCCTCTACGTAGCCTGCTTGCAAAACTTGCAGTCATTCCGGATGGTTTGCCGGCGCTTGCACCTACAGTGACTAGTGGGGTGAACAAGAAAATTTTCACAGACTCAACGGCAGCCATTCGGGATTCCGCCGCGTTGCGTGGTGTCGAAGCGTGGCTGCATGCATGCACGTGAATATGGGCACCTACTATGTGACTACTGTGCTAGAAGCTGATATTACACATGTTACATATTACACGCCGGAGGGACAAGGCCAGTGAATGAGGTGCTCTGCATCTAAAAGGAAGAAGCTCTAGCAGGGGCTGAGATATGATCTAGAAAACAGGGACTGCGCTCTTGCTGATCAGCCACGTTGTGCCACACACCCTACTCACGGTGTGTTTGCAGACATTGAGAGAAACACTGTAAGCTCGAAGGCTCGCCAATTTACTGCGTGAATCCCAATGGAACCTTCGACGTTGACATAGCATAACATTTATTTATTTATTTCTTGAATACATACTGCCAGACACCTCTCGGTGGCCAAGGCAGGAGTGATACAAACTTACATACTTGCAGCCACGCTACACAGTATAGTTCACAGTACAGAAATTAAATCACCACATAACAGGCTTGCGTGGGACATGTATATTTGGGTTACAGGAGCAACACAGAAATATCGAAATAAAATCCAACTTTTGTTCACAACACAAAGTGGAAAAGCATGACAAAAGGAATTAAAACCTGAACATGTGACCAGACAGCTTTTTGTACAAACAGGCCGTGGCCGCTGAGAAGAATGCGTAGGCCGCTGCAATGCTATTGACGTCACGGGGTAGTTCGTTACAATCGGAAATCGTTTGTGGAAAGAAGGAATATCGCCGAGAATTTGTTTTAAAGACGACAGTCTTTCTTGGGCTACTGAAACCCAGAAATTTTAGTCTGTCTGTATGTCTGTCTGTCTGTCTGTCCGTCTGTCTGTCTGTGACTCGATTCAGCCACCCGGCCAAAGTAAAACTGATATTGCGAAATAGTCTTATTTACTCACAGCCACATGTAAACGTGTAAGCCCGGTTTATATGTTCATACTTGTCAACTTTGTTGAACAAAAATTAGACATCACGCAAATATAAGACAGGAAATTAGTACACAAGGGATATCTACAGTGTTCGTTTATTACAAAATTCATGAATGCTTGGTTTTTGATAGCAAATGATATCCTACATCTACTGCAGAAAACCGCCGCCTCCTGGCGGCATATGAAAAATCGTGCGGCAACAGCAACGAACGGTTCCACTAGCTAGGTTCCACGTTCTGCTTGGAATGCACGTGGAGCACGGCTACGCGGCTCTATAAACCTTCTAGTCGGCCGCCTCTATTCATGCTCGTCTCAAACGTACTGGAGCACTGGCATCGAGGAACCCGTCCTGTAGCAGTGGAACACGGTAAATTCAAATCGCCTTTCGCAAACCTTTAGTGTGTTTACCTTGGAATTAGCGCCAAGGTACAGGAACAGCATGAGAGGTGAGCGGGAAAGCAAAGGGGGGCATTTTCTTGGCAAATTCCTACAAAGACTGTCGTCGTTTGACGACATTTGCAACGAAAGGAGCAGATACGCGGCCAATTGTTTGTAAGTGGCATCACCATGGTTTTATTATGCTTGTTCCGAGTTTTTTGGGATGTATTGTACTGCATATGTGTTAAAGGTGAGTACTGAGTGTCCAGTGACTATGTCGTACAGCAATTTTATGCGATGTAGGTTTCTACGGGACTCTAATGGGGAAGACCGGATCTATTATGGAGTTCAGTGACTTAAACGTGTCTACTGTACGGGTGGTAATTAAACCGAAGAGATTTATTTTGGATTCGTTCAAACAAGTGTTTTTCTGTTTGTGTGTGACGATCCCATAGAACGTCAGCACATTCCAACAATGGGCGTACCAATGAAGTGTAAGCGAATAATTTTGTTCTGCTAGTACAGTGTCTTATGCGATGCCTTAAAACCCACAATCGCCGTAGTGCTGCTGATGTTATACCTTCGATATGCGTTTCCCGCTCAAGTTAAAAGTTATTGTCAGTCCAAGGTATTTGCAGTGGTTAACGGTTGTTATAGCAGTGTTGTTTAACATGTAAGCGAATTCCGAGGGTTTTTTTCGTGTTATGGTAATCTAGTCGCACTTTGCTATGTTGAGGCTCATTTTCCAGGAGTCACACCATGCTGTAATGACCGATAAGTAATAATTTAGTGTGGCGTGATCTCTTCTTGATTGTTATGGGCAGGTACGCAACGCATTCATCCACGAAAAAATGACACGCACAGTATTCCGAGGACATGTCGTTTAGATAACTCACAAATAAAAGTGGTCCTAAGACGGAGCACTGCGGTACCGCGGAATGCACTGGAGTAGAAGTAGAATTTTTATCTGCTGTCTCAACGGGTTGGTACCGGTGGAGTAAAGATGGTAGTGGTTCGATTCGCCGAAGTCCGGTGTCGATCAGGAACCCAAATGCCCGGGCTCCGGTTGTTTTGGCAGGAGGCTGGCAGGGCGATGGTGTTGAAGTCCTTGGAGATGGCGGCCGAATGGACGAACTGGAGGCGTTGGGGTTGAATAAATGAAACGAAAGTTTATATACAGCTATTTACAGTAGGAAAACTGGGTACATGAGTAGTAAAAGAAAAAACTTCGAACTTCAGCTAGACGCTAGCTCCAAGTGCGCACAAATCACTTGAGCTTCTCAACTTCGTCTAAATCTCGTACCCTCGGAGCGTACACAACCGCTCGAGAAACGACGGCCGAGACTGTCTCGGCGCAAGATCCGTCTAGTTGCCCGGTACGGCGCTGTACCCTAAACTTCCGACGCGATCTTAACCTCTAGCCTAGGAGGCTCACAAATTCCAACCTAGCTTTAACGGTCGAGACTCCTTGTCCCGCCGGGAACTGCCCAGCTCAGCGCTCAGACAAGAACGATTTCTAACGGCCAAGTTCGGCCTTAAAACACCTCGAGATCACACTCTCTCGGGAACGCCCCTGTAGCGTTCGTACACGCGTAAGGGAGTGCCCAAATTCACGTAGACAGCTGTCACACAGCGCGCTACGGAATATTCAATGAGGCGCCGCCATCTTTGGGTCAACGGCACGCTCGCGGACGTCCAAGTGCGCGCAACTCCGCGGGGTGAGAGCGAAAGGCGGCGACAGTGCACTGTGCCGACCGTGTCGCGTTAACAATGGTGTCTCGCGCGGCGCGCGCTTCCACGCAAATAAATCCATCTCCTCCGCACGTCACGTCGGCTATTCTCGGAACCCGGCGGGGCCGTCTGCGTTCTCAATGGGGGATTATCCCCGTCGTATTCGGTGGGCCAGACAATCCGTCTTCCGTGCGCACCGTGACGAATTGGCGACGGCTGCTGCGTTGAGTCCACCGTGTTGAGCCCCCAGACAGAGTGGCGGGTTCTCACGCGCAGCCCGGGCTCCTGGCCGCTGATCTCATAGCTGTGAACTTACAGGTGGGATAGGTAAGAATCAAGCCATCGAAAAATTCTTTTATTGGTTAAGATTCGGCAAATTTTAAACATCAAGTGAGAATGGGAAATTCGGAAAAAAGCTTTTTCGAAATCTAAATAAATCGCATCAATTTCTCCAACTTTGTCAAGTGATTTTAAAAAGTTATCAGTAGTGTGGAATAATTGTGTGATGGTTGGAAATCTTTGCCAAAAAGCGGGTTGATTTGGTTAAAAAAATTGTTACTCTCCAAAACAGAACTTAAGTGTTTGAAAAGTAAGTGTTCCATAACCTTGCTGGCTGTACATGCCAATGAAATGGGGCGGTAGTTTTTGACGTCATATTTATGACCCTATTTATGAATAGGTACTAATTTACCCTTCTTCAAATCTACAGGAACTTCTTCTTGCAACAGGCTTTCACTAAATAATAATCCAAAGTATTTGCAACACCACTTGGCATACCGATAAATATAAGCATTAGGTATTTCATCCGGCCCAGCCGATATTTTTGTGTCAAGATGAAGGAGAGCTGAGACGATGCCTTCCTCTGTTATAATCAAGTTTGACAGTTCAGATTGTTCGCGTGGAAATCAGAAGGGGTGTCACCCGTTCGTACGAAGACAGAAGAGAAGTATTCGTTAAACGCTGTCGCTATGCAGCTGGCATCAGTCACGTCCACGTCCTTGATTTTAATTTTTGTTACTGAGATGTTCCACCCTTCTGAGATGACGAAGCGTCGAACATAGACCACGTCCAACACTGCCAATTTAGTGTACCAATTGTTCCACCGCCTTTGTTATTCATCTAGAAGGCCTTATTGCATGCAGAGATTGTTTTACAAAGGTCCTGCAAAACAACTTTGGCCATGAAGCAAAGGTGCCAATTGCCCGAACAGATCGTCCAGTCCCGTGACAGTGTCCAGCACGTTGCACTAAGTTTGTGAACTGGTTCCTGTAAACTGGGATGCATTATTGGTTGTCAGAGAGGTGCAGTCTCCTGCGCGTTCCCATGGTTCTTAAACAGGTTCTTCCTGACAAGGTGTAACTCTTCAGTTTCGGTTGTCTGCATAGTCCCTCACGAAACGATATCCGTGGTAGTCTTTGTTTGATGCCCATTTTCAGAACTTTATTCATGCCTTTAAAAATAGCTTACCTTCGTCTTCATGAATCTCCATAGTGTTTAGGACACTCGGCGTCCCAGTTATGAGGTCACCTACGTAAAACGTCTTCCTCAGTAGCGCAGCTTTTTCCGGTTACTGCGCCCAATGTGCATGGCAATGGTGACGAATTGTAGCATCCCGCGGGAACGGAGTCCATCAGACGCCAAGCGGCTCGTCCGTCGTCATCGTGCAAGTTAGGATGAGGGGTGGGGTGAAAAAGTATTTTCCGAAGGCAGTCTTTCTACCCAGGGAAATTCTAACGCGGAGCGTTCTTCTGGCTGGACGAGCAACTGCACATAAACTTTCTCTATGCCTGCAACGATGACAAATAAATGACAGCAAAAAACTACCAGCAGCTCAAACACTTCGAATCTAAGCTCCGTGGCCTTGCACACACAAAAAAAAGTTCATGCGTTTTTACAACCGCCCCTTTCCATAGGGGCGATTTCCCGTGCAAGCCGGGTGAACTTCTTAAGCTTTGTAGTCCCACACAAGGGCCCAGCGCCAGGCCGCGGAGTCGCTTGTACCTATTTTACCGGTAGGTGACCGGCGCCACCAAGGAACACGAATTCACATGGTGCCTTCCACAGCCACGATGGACGCTCAAATCGCAACCGCCTGTGGTAGAATACGCCGCCAGTCTCTTTCACCCCCGGCAATGGCGCAACGCGAAATGAAGGCCGGGGGCCCCGCCAAATGAACAAGGGTCAGGGGCCCCTCGATAGGGTAAAGGCTGCTTTCCAGACGTGGATTTCCCTTTCAAGGGTCCGCACTCAACCAGGGACGCCTGTACCCATTAAAGAAACCGGTGCCCGGCAGCACCAGGATTTCAACCCAGTACCTTCCGCATACGAGGCGAGTGCTGTACCTCTGAGCCACCGCTGCAATGAATTCGTGTTCCTTGGTGGCGCCGAGGCACCTACCGGTAAAATTGGTACAAGGGACTCCCCGACCTGGCGCACGGCCCTTGTGTGGGACTACAATGCTTGGTAAGTTCACCCGCCTTGCACGGGAAATCCCCCCTATTGAAAGGGGCGGCTGCAAAAACGCAGGAACTTTTTTTTAGTACTGTTAGACTGCGTGCAAAAAAGCGTCGCACACCCTGGAAGCCTTTTCGTCACTGCATCATTCCGGATCGCGACATGAGGCGTGTAGTACCGGTTTTTGCAAGGACACTGCTGGGGAGTGAGTCGTTACGCATGGTCACCTTTACAATAGGATTGTATTTTACTTGTACTTTTCCAGCAAATCGGGCTGTTCACGGAAGTGATATAGGTGCACCCGCAAACGCTGTTCCTGAAGTTGGTGATTGTCTCTGCCAGATGGCAAGTGACGAGTCTCGATCGTATGCGGTACCTCTCATCGGCCTTCAATACGGGTGATATTGCGCTGCAATGCTTTTATTTCGCTCTCTTGTAGCGGCTTTTCTGAACTTCGGTCATCACTGCCGATGGCATCGAGCATTCACATAGCAGAGGTGTGTATGTCGGCATTTCCAGATGAGATGCCTGACATAAACACGGCATTGGTAGAAGAGCATCCCGAAGACGCGACCGTTCCTTGCACTGTCCACCTTAGTACTGTAACCTCCGTGCTGATGTTGTATACCTTGCTAGCAGGTGCCTCCCAATAAGAACTCGAAACAGCCAGTAGGCTGATGTGTTCGGCTTGCCAACTAACCGTATTTGAGGTATCGACGAGGTCTTATCTTTCTTGATCAAGGACACTCATTGATCCTCCAAACTTAGACTTGTAATATTCAACGACTAGAGCAAGGCAATTGATTTTCTGCATCATGAAATTCTTCTGCAGAGCTTAACAAGTATCGAATGCGTGATGTCTCGCACCTGCTTATGCAATCCTTCCTGGCTAATCGGGAGCATTGTGTTCTGCAAAACGGCTATCAGTCTTCATTTAAGGGGATATTCTGCAGTGTACCGCAAGGATGTGTTCTGAAACCGGTTTTATTTAGGGTTTTTTTAATGATGAAGTTTCTATTGATAAACAAGCAGAAGTTTTTGTTGTACGCAGACGATACTAGTTCATTTAGTAGGAATTCTGACACGAACTGCCTGTTTTTACCGCCAATTCTACCCTAACACAATTACACGCTTGATCGAACGAAGACTGTTCAAAATAATGGAAATAAAACCAAATCTATTTCCTTCGCACCTAAAAATAAAAAAAATAAATGTGATTGACTACTTAATTTTTGGTGCCTCGAAAATCGACATTGTTAAGCAGCACAAAGCATCGGTGGTGGTGCTCTCGCGCCACATGACATGGGACGCCCATGTTGACACACTGGCAAAAACAACTGTCATGCACAGTGGGCGCACTGTACCGATGCCGCGACTTCTTCCCGCAGAACATTAAACTTCAAATATATCATTCACAGGTCCCGTCACACCTAAATTACTGTACGTTAGTTCGGGTCAAGACAACCAAAAAAATATCAACACGTTACTGCGGTTAGAAAGAAAAGCTATCAGATGTTTAAAACACGTCCTGTATCTTTATCCGTCTAAGTAATTGTTTGAGCAGCAGAGAATATTCAATATTAGGCAGCTTTACTCCCGCCGTCTGCTTTGTCAGTTACACTTTCCAAATTATAAATTTAAGCAATTCGTAACACAATTATGTGGTCTCGATCTACGAATTAGCACTTATATAAGTCGTGGCTTGGGACAATGGCTCATTCCACGCCCACGAAAAAATTATCTTTGGTAGTCATTGACATACAACATTCCAAGCATGTTAAACAAATTACAGTGAATTATCGGCTAATGTGGAACAATAACCTGTGCTTCCTCACGTATCGCGTTTGTCCGAAATGATTGTGTTTCAACTGTATTTGCTATATTGTTTCTGTGAATATGCGGGAATTGTCTAGTCTGTTCTTTAACCTTTACATGGTTATGTGACGCCAAACCAATGCGATACAAGTATTTTACTGTTTTTTTTATGTTCATGGGCATTCTCAAAGGTACTGTCATGCTCGTTATAACCGCACTGTACTTTCAACAGTCGTCATCGTGCTGCAAATTCGGCTCCCTGGCCGCGTGAAGCTGTAGAAACAGCTTTCTTGCCAAGGAGACAGCTTTCTTGTCAGGTCCATTGTATTATGCTGAGAAAAAAAAAATTGAAGTTTAAATTCAAGTAATAATAATTACATTCCCCTCAAACCATGTTGGCTTAAATAACGATAGATCTAGAAGAGGCGTTTTACTGAAAAATGAACTCAAAGCTTTGGAAATGATTTATAAAATTTTTACGCGACCTAGAACCTCTCGATAACCGACCCATTTTATGCATGATAAGGAAGAACAAAAACTCGCAATTTAAAAATATCATTATTCTTTCTGAATTTTCACTGGAATAATACAACGGCTTAGGCTGATCAAACGAAAGAGCAAACCTATGACATCGAAGTTGCGGAATACAAAAAAGCCCTGATATATCCGCCCAAAAACATTCGGACAATATTATAATGGAATCTCGAACGACGACAATTTTGATCAACTACCGGCATCGTTCAAGGTTTAAGAGGATTTTCCTATTAATGTTTATATTGTGCACTAGGGCAGAGAAAGGCAAAAGGTTTCAGGGAGTGTGCCGACCTGCCGTTATCTACATTTCAGCTTAATATTGCTACGCAATTTTTGGTGAAATGTAGCCCTCAAAATTCCGAGACTAGACAAAATAATTTTGCATTTCTTATGTCACTTTTAAACCTACAGGTAAATTTCGTATGAGATAATGACAATTTTATAAAGCAGTAGTGCCGCTTCCGAAGATGTGGCACTCAAACACCTCACATGGCATAGCCGAAAGTACACACACACCGGCAACGAAAAAAGGGGCTGATTATCAATCGCAACCCCGATCCCGATACAACTACATACTTGAGATATCATTGTACAGCGCACAAACATCGTTTCGAGAGGCGCAACCGCTGGGGTCGCCGAACGATTTTCATTCAAATTCGTCGCTTCGCCTGTGACGTATACATCGCTTTGCTGGCGATATGCTTCTCGGTAACACTTGGTGGCCAGGGATTGCAATGAAAATATTTTAAAGTGGGAAATAGATTTCCTACATACCTACATATGGAGAACTTTTCAAGTCACCAAAAAAGGCGTGACAGGCGTTTTAAGCCAGCAGAAGAAAAAATCAGGCAATTGTAACTGCTCTACTACTGGCTACGGCGCAGCCTAGTGCGGCAGCCTAGTGATTCCGGATTTTCGGTGCGAGTGGTCCGAATCACTACGGATTGCTTGGCCCGAGAAGAACCTTCTCAGATGACGATTGATGATTGCTTGCATAACCCACAACATTGAAAGTTCGTCACTCTCAGGTCCTTATCTCTGACTCTGGTTGGTAAGTCCTCCCTTTGGAACAGCACCGAGACCGCTTTTCCAAACACCAAAGTATCGATGCACTACATAAACCAGTTTTTTGCTGCTGCTTCCGCCCTAAAAATACTTGACTTTGAAACGTTTCACGAGTGTTCAATGGCTGAATTCATCGCTTCCTTCGTTTATGTAGAGCGAGAACAGTGTAGAGCGTTACGGGGATTTACACTTAGTAAAAAGATAACTGTGCGTGTTTCTTTCAGGTATCAAAATAATGGACGGGACTATACATCCCGACCTGCGATATTAGCAAATATTGATCATAAAAGGCTTCACGGCGATGTTTTCCAAACTGGCCGCCAAGGCTATCTTTCCTAGAAAACATCGCCGGAAAGCAGCGATTTTTTCACAGAAGGCTTACGCTGAAGGCGGGTGGGGGGATCCTTTTTTACGAGGACTGAATATTGCCGGATGTTGAAATAATTTTTGTTCTTAACATATAAATCACTCTATGCACCACTTCTAGGAAATCCGCCACCAGCACAGTTTGTTGCTGCCAACTTCCTTTTTGATGCCATCAGCCCTCCTGGATCCTCGAAATGGTGTTTTGCATCTATTTAACATTCCGCCTGCAAGTGTAGTAGACATTCATTTTGCCCCACTGCTTACTCTAGAAGACTAGCACCGATTTTTATGTGTCAAAAGGGCTTTCCTCACACATCACCCAAAATCGATGTAGTACAGCTTAGGTATCCATCACAAGATTGGGTTGCTGCCACAGCGCGGCTACAGGAACAGTTGTGTTTGCTAATTTTGTTGCGTACTTTTTTAAGAACAAATTAATTACTTGCGTCCATTTATGGTAAAACTTTACATCGCACTGAAACAAAATGCGAAAAGCTTTTTATACTGATAACGAAAACCTATAACATACTTATCAAATCTACTGCATCTATATTGCATAATCAGAAACTGGGTGCAAATTTATGCACTTAAATAAAGGAATACTATCGCCACTCAGCCGTCGAGAATACACCTTTGTAAACAAACCTGAATTCAAAGGGAATGATTCGGCAGTGAAATGTTGTAGAGAGTGGAAAGCGTTTTGTATTCATTCCTTAATGTGTTCTTGCTCATAGAACTCTAAACATTGATCACAGCGTAAAATTTAATTTGGTAAAAGAATAACTGAACCCTAAGAATGCTTAGATGCAAGAAGAAACACGCTTCTATAACAAAAAAAAAACAAGTAACGAACATCATCACGCATTTACAAAGTGTCGGTCTACGGCAGAATTTTTGTCGGCCGTCCATTTTGTCCAGCAGACGATGTATAGTATGGTGTTGCCAGGATGTGTGCTGATTTGCGGTCATCATAGCTTGGTGGCGCCTTTGCCGCTGGTGACCCGTTAGGGGATGGGCATTGATAGCCTGGTGGTTTTGGAAACTATAATAAATTAGCAAAACATTTAAAATTTTTCTATTCCCCGTTTGAGCGTAAAATTTGTAAGGGGGAACAAAGATAATTTCAAACAAATTTAAACGATTACGGTGAATTGAGCGGCTACTACAATATACTCGCCTAATGTCATTTTCACAAAAAAGAGCTATTGGCATGTTTAGTTGCAAAAAATGTTTGTTTTATAACTGTGCAGTAGCATTCTTGTTTGGCTGCAATACAATTATTGTAACCGCGCGGTGCGGATGAAATGATACGTGTATCAGGTACCACTGCTTTTCGCGGAAACCAAAAACACTAAACAAACGAGGAGAAAGTGAGAGATGGAAACGTGGCATAAATGCCAAAATAAAGTAATACACGGCGATAATAAAATATGTATCAGGAAACCCCGCCAATACAAGGCAGATGCACCTGTATCGTTATACCCCGCACGGGGCACCTTGAGTATTCATGGTGACGGTAGCAGCGACACCGCGGACCCCGAGCTCCCAAGATAAGCCGTGTCCAACCGTGGCGACGTGTTCAAAGGTGAAGGGTAGAAGCCGTAAACGGTGGCCGTCGGAGCCTTGGTCAAGCTTCGGCCGATGGGCTCCCTGCCTGTCTACCAGGCAGGGAGCTCCCGGACCTCTTTGACTACCAGGGTAAGGTCAAAGGAGAAAGTACCCCAGTCTCCTGCTTTTATACTATGCTTATGATATGTCTAAAACCCCCTCCAACCGTGATCGGCCCCCTAAAAGGGGCCGCACCGAAGTATCGTTTCCCCCATTGCCATCTTTGACATTCCTGA
>JABSTR010003690.1:0-54107 GCA_013339765.2 Haemaphysalis longicornis
AACCTCTTGTGCTTGCTACAACTTTTGCAGATAGACAAAGCCCCTATTTTGTACCACACTCAAGAAACAAGGCGGACAACTTGGTAAACATAATCCTCACCAGAGCGGTTGTTTAATATTCACCATACCTCTTACGCGAATAGTTCGCAGGGCTGTCGGAGGCGACAGGAATTTATGAAGGAATGTTTTACCAATTTTTTCACAAAATAACTGGATGATTGATGCCATTGTTATACCTTGTTGCATGCAAGCCGGTGGGTGCGTTATGTGGGAATGTCTTTATGGGAGATGATACATATGGGAATACAAAAAATGGCGGACCTCCACGCGGTGACTTCGGAATATATACATTACAGTGCAGTTTTCAGAGGGCAAGCAGGGAGCAAAACATGTTCAACAAACTCAGAAAAGGTAATTACTACTTTGTGAAGTAAGGCTCCCAAAGTAATGGAAGTAATGACACAGCATTTATCAGAGGTACATAAAGATATAAAATGCGATGAGATGCGCGTAGGTGTGCTTTCAAAGTTGTGGTTACATAAAGATTAAAAATGCGATGAGATTTACGAAGGTACTCTTCCAAAGTGGTAGTTATATAAAGATTTAAAATGCGATGAGATTTAAGAAGGTGCTCTTTCAAACGTTGGTCGATTACCATGTTTGTAAAACGCAAAAAGCGAGATAATAAAAATTCACATTATTTAGTTTAAGCTAGAGCAGTGTACTATACTTGCCTGCCTAGATTTCTTCCTTAAAAAAAAAAAATAGCTGGCAAAGCTCACGTCCTATAGACCGATGATTCTATGGCTGCCGGAGAGTATGAAGTTGTGTGTACCAATATAATTTTTTTTGGTTTATAGAAGGCACTCACTTAAAGCGCATTCGTGACACCTAACAATTTTGGGTCAGCCGCTGAAGTCGTCCCTCACGGCGTCCTAAGCAATCCCGTCATGGGCGTTCATAAAAACAGAGGAGCGCAAAATAAAATAAAGCAAGCAACTAATATAGTATAAAAGCGCTTTCTCCTTGTGATATGTCATATGTCCGGCTAGTTTGGCGCAGCATACTGGGATAGAGCACGTTCTTTTTTGTAGGCAACGTTGGTTCCTCGCGGCGCAAGTGGAGCTTCGAGTTTTAAATCCACAGTATGAACAGACAAAAGGCACTTGCAGCGATGTCGCGTACGTAAGAAGGTCCAAATGGCACGCAATATCCTGGTGTTGACGCCAAGCTGAGATTATTGCACGCTATTCTCACTTCTGGTTGATTCACTCAGATTATTTGTTGTCGATTATGATATTTTCACGCGCCTACACTATAGTGACAATGAGGCGGATTGTATTGGAGGGATCCAGATTATTATTGACCACCTGGTGATCTTTAAAACCCCGAAATGTCACCATGCGGGCGTTCTCGCTTTTCGCCTTCAAAAAAGCGGCAACCGCGCCCAGGAAGCGAACACTCGTCCTTAGGCTCAGTAGTAAAACACCTTAGGCACTCCGCGGCATCTTATCATTGGTTGTTGAGACCCATCTCTTCGTTGTCGATAACCGATCTCTTCGTTGTCGATAGTCAGATAAGCCACTTATAGGTTTAGGTGGTTATTTTGTCATCATCACCAGCCTATCTACGCCCACTGCAGTTCAAAGGCATCTCCCATTAATCTCCCATTACCCCGGTCCTATGCTAACTGCGACGAATGTATCTCCGCAAACTTCTTGATCTCATCTCCCCATCTAACTTTCCCACTAATCTCCCATTACCCCGGTCCTATGCTAAGTGCGACCAATTTATCTCCGAAAATGTCTGGTTCTCATCTGCCCATCTAGCTTTCTGCCACCCGCTGCAACGCTTGCCTTCTCTAGGGATCCACTCTGTTACCCTTATGACCAACTGTTATCTTGCCTTCGCATTACATGCCCTACCCAAGTTTATTTCTTCTTATTAATTTCTACTAAGATATCCTTAACACGCGTTTGTTCCCGGACTCACTGCGGTCTCTTCTTGTCCCTTAATGTTACACCTATCGTCTTCCGATCCATTGCCCGCTCAGTCGTTCTCAATTTAAGTTGAACTCTGTTAGTGAGCCTCCAAGTTTCTGCCCCGTAGGTGAGTACCGGTAAGATGCAGCTGTCCTACACATTCTTCTTAAGGGACAATGGTAGGCTGCCATTCATTATCAAAAAATGTCTTCCGTATGCACTCCACCCTATTGTTATCCTTCTAAATATCACTGCCTCATGGTTGGATCCGGGGTCACAACTTTGCCTAAGTAGATACATTTGCTTACCACTTTCGCTGCCTTGCCACCTATCTCACACCGCTGTGCTGTCCGGAGGTTATTTATCTTACTTTGGTTTTCTGCATATTAATTTTCAGGCCCACGGTTCTACTCTGTCCAGTGCGGAAAGCATGCTTTACAATTCGTCCCCCGAGTTACTGCAAGGCAGCGTCATCAGCAAATATGAGGTTACTGTGGTATTCTACATTAACCCTTACTCCCACCTGTTCCCTATCCAACGTTCTGAATACTTCTTGTAAAAATGGTGTGAATAACATTGGAGAGATTGTGTCTCCTTGTCTGACGGCCTTCCTTATATGTGTTTTACTGCTCTCCTTGTAAAGGATTATGGTAGCTGTGGACCCATTGTAGATATCCTCTATAATTCTTACATGATGCTCATCTACCCCCTCGTTCCGTAATGTCTGAATGACTGCTGTGGTTTTGACCGAGCCAAGTGCTTTCTCATTATCTATGAAGGCTATCTATACGGGTTCAGTATACTCAGCGCACTTCTCTATCACCTGATTGATCGTGTGAATATGGTCCATTGTTGAATAGCCTTTACGGAACCCAGCTTGTTCTTAAGGTTGACTGAAATCTAAGGTTGGACAAATTTTGTTAGCGATTACCTTGGCAAGTACCTTGTAGACGACTGACAGTAAGCTGATCGGCCTGTAAATTTTCAAGTCCTTCATGTCATCTTTCTTTTGTTCTTTACATTCACTTTATTCAGTAATGATTGGGAGGATGTAACTGTAGTTTTTAAGCTCTTTGATATCTCTCTCTTGTGAAAGAAACTTATAATAAATTTTGACATACCATCGGCGCATTTCTGGGCCTAAGCCATTTTACTAACCGTGCCACCTAATCTCTCACAATTTCTCTAAGATGTAGTAAACGTATCATATTGCTTTTACATCTGCACCTCGAGGCTTCCCCCCTTTTTTCACGATTTTACTCTGCATCATTCACTATACTAAAACCTATCCAACGGGAGCGGTAAGTTACGACCCGTTTTCAGTATTTCGGTCACATGCGCAGCTTTTACTAAAATAGATTTCACTGTTTTGATGTGCCGTCGGCTTTGTTTGGTCTATTTCATTTCTCCAACGCTTAGATGGGCAAGTTTATTCATGCGCGGCAAATTGTTTCCTGTGTCTTTACTGTGCCTTTCGCCTCCGTTTAATTCGGGAGATTTCCGCGTAAACAGACCCCAAATTATTCATGCCTTTTCCAGTTGTAACACAGCAGGCCTTGCTTTACGCATGCAGTCCCAAACCGCGTGGCTTCCACTAATGAAATTCATCAAGCGTTGGCAAATCATCCACCAAGCCCTTCGTCACGGCAGCAAACTGCGACATCAAGCAATGTAAGAAGCAAATACGGCGCTACAACGACCATAGTAAAGGCTAGTAATTTGGCTATTTCCGGAAGTTACGGCATGCAGTGGAAAAGGAATATTTCGGGCGTTTGTTCGTAGGTAGAAATATTTCGTTTACATAATGACTTTGCAGACTTCATTTTGTATGCAGCCTTACATCTCCCTACATGTTATTTTACAATAAGGCCATGGGTGTTGACTTGTGTAAATATCGCGCACGCATTGGCGCCCTCTTTCCCGGACGAGCACCTGGTGGCTGTCATGTTTGCTTTTTGAGAGCGTTTGGCTTAATCTAGTAGTTTGCGAGAGGCATTCAATTTTGTCATTGATTTCGGGTGTTGGGCTTCTGCTATTATCAGCTGGTTATAAAGAAGGAAATCGAGGCCGAAGAAAAATAATGTCATTGTTACCAAATATTGCCAGCAAGAACTAAAAATTGTGGATTCTGGAAGAAATCAAACAATGTATAATTGGGCCCGCTTGCTAGAAGCCAAATAAGACGGACTTATTCGAAGTGTAATCTTATTGGCAGACTTAATTGGGGTCTTATGTTCACCAGGCTATAAGATGCTTTGCGGCAACTGAAACACTAAATAAGATGGTAATAAGACTGGGAATCAGCCTTCTCTGAGCACTGTTATTTGCAGGCTCACGCTGACCCACCCTGTCGGACTGTTCTCATTCAAAAGGGGGACGAGGAACCCGAAGCGCACCGGTGAATAATTCGTGACGAGACAAAACGTTGAAAAAAAATAGCGCCAATGTCACATCGTCCTCCCGTAGCATAACGTTACTCCAGCTGTCATTAGTAGCAATTAGGAGTTCCCATAGAAAGGTTGGGCCGCTTAGCAGATGATCGAAATCTTCTGCAGATATATAAATCGTCTGTTAACCGCAGCTTAGCAGACCATTTCGCAACAGTAGCACCGCTCAGACCACGATTTGGAATCAGGCCTCCTGTTCCAGACTCATGCCCCGGGCACACGCCGCCTGAGTAGGGCTTCTTCCGCACAGAGAAAGCATGGGCAGAGCATACACTCCGTGCTGCCGGAAACGGCGCCAAGAGCGGCGTCGCGTGAGTTCGCCAGTTACCGGTTTATTGTAAATTATTTGTAATAGCGTTCATATAATCAGCCCCGTAGGAAAAATGTATATGTTTGTACCGATAATGCCTCAAAACAAACGCGCGATCTTGTGAGGCAACGCCAAAGCGACAGTATTTTTGCCACGTTCCCCGCTTTTCCCCACAGGTCCCTCCACTGCGCGCTACGTGCCCGCTGTCTTTGAAGTCTTCAATAAGACCGCTCTGTAGCCTAGCCCTTTGGTTTTCAGTAAAGCGCTCTAGTCTGGATCTTATTCCCAAACTTTTTGAATTCCCTGAATGAGACTACACTGCCGGTAATGCTGCCCTTAATAACGTTTGTTAGATAAAGCTGGTTCAGGTATCGACTTTTAACTACAGCATTTAACGCCATGGAACACAAAAAAACTCCCCCTTGCACAGCGTGTCTGACGTATTGTTGTTGTTGAAGGGGACGTTTATGCCGCCGCCGATACAGTAAAAGTAAACGTTCACATCAGCGAGGCAAATGAAAAGCTCATAGATCTCATTGATGGTACGAATACCAGCATACGCGGAAACAACCTCATCATTCAAGGACCTGGCGAAGTGGAGCATGAACACTGCTTTGTATTGAAACGTACTGCAATGGAAGTCTTTTTCGAGGGTGTTAAGTGTCATGTCGACATTGAACGGGCCATTGTAAAGGGCGCATAAAGCAGAATACGTTTGCTTTATAACGAAGCCTACTTTTTCGCGTTTAGAATAATATTTTGTGAACCACAGACTTCAAACAAACAATCCAGACATAAAGGAAACACATTCAGCAGTGCCGACTCATCAGCCGCGTGCCAAGAACTTTTCCCTGCCATTACAGAATATTGTTTGTGCAACTGGTGGCCGCCGGCCTAAAGCATTGGTACGACACATTACTTGAGATTTCCAGTGGGGCCTCCAGTTCCGTTCGATAACATCAGTTTATTGATAACGGCCGTACCTCACTGAAAAAAATGTTTTTTGTGGGCCATGTGAGGTTACTCTTGCGATATCACGTCAATGTTGTGTTAAATTCGAAATATATATATCAGTTGCGTTTTTGTCAGTGAAAGACGTCTTTTGAGGCAGGAATGCAGCTCAGTGAGATACGGAAACCTATTTCTTCATTGTTCAACCACGCTGATTTGTGTCTCCATGGTTTCATGATGTGTCTCAATTTCCAATAAAAAGCAGAAGCCCGAATTCTTGGTCCAGCATAGAAAATTCTTCTATTGCCCAAACAATAACTTAAAGGAAATTTTTCTCCAAAATAAAGATCGCTAAGATTAGGCTGAGTGAGTTCTGGTGGACCACAAAAACGAAAAAAAAAACCATCCTGTTTGTTTTAAGAAGCTTTACATGCTACACATTATATATCGATATTATTCTACTACAAGTGAAGTTCACGTCTTTGAAAATTATTAGGCTACATTTTACGGTACCACGGAAGCCACTCGCATAGCGCTTAAAAATATACCTTGTTTGTTTGCTTATAGCACACGTCTGCAGCATTTTTCCGATTTTTTTACTGTTCAACGAATACGATCATCGGCATAGAAACCTGCCGTTCCGATGAAGAACGAAATAAATATACCGTAATTGCGCTTGTGGCAAAGTGTGATACTTCAGCCATCACACTTTGCCGCAAGGGCCGGCGCTGCTGCGGTACGGGGCGGCACACCTATCAGGATAAAGAAGAGTAGCACCGATTAAAAATAGACGTTGATAGACGTTTATATATGGCCTGTGTTAGTGGTCACGTTTACCACATATCCTCCTGTTTTTTGGCTTCAGTTTTATCCCTATGGTCGCGTACACTTGTTGAAGTTTTAAACAGCCCACTGCAATTCATTCCATATGAACTTCAGAGTACCCTTAAACATTGGTTGTTATTTCAAGGACCTGAGTATAGATTAGTCAACAAAGTTCATCACTACGCAAAAGAATCACGCTCAATTGCTTAGCTTCTTTCACTGTATTTATTACTACAATTTTAGGCAAATGGTGAGCGAACGTACGCGGGGCAACACTTTACTTTATCATATTTAACCAAATTAAACTGATATTACAAGCCACATGTAATGGGTGAAATATTTTATCAAAAAAGCATACATTGTTCTCTGTCTATCGCACCCGTTATCAAAACTACAACACACCAGACTCGCACTCTCTAAAACACGCTAAAACACACAAGATTTACAAAAAGAACTTGCTTCAACCACTCTCGCCGGGACAAACAAATATGAAACATATGCTGAAAACTTTAATTGTCGGGTTTGAACGTAGTTTTTAAAATCTTATAATGAAGGAACACTAATGTTTATGTCCTAGAATGCTAAAAGAGATAGTCGCATCATGTGCGCCCAGAAAACTGCTGACGTCTAAGACGAGTGACCAATGGTTTATTTGTGATACCAAACAGCTTTAGCATGAAAATAGGGAATGTATAAAGGCTGCTAGAAATATTCATTGCGGTGATAGGCAGAATTGCGAACCCATTTTTTCTAAACTCAACAAACTATCCACGAGCCAAACCCCAGTATTTTATTGGTATGCTGCCTAGTAATAAGAAAACGACCCGCCCGACCCCACCCCCTATTCTATAATTGTAGAAATCCGAAATACAAAAACCTCAAACCGGGCTTAAGAATCCAGCCAAGGACACATTTTTGCTAAAATAAACTAGCCGAAGAATTTACCCGAGCTTTTGCCAAATTTTTACTACTGTACCACCATTTATGACCAGTGCAAAACACTTGGGTGCCCGGCTTGGCGGCGTTGCTCGTCCGCAATCACAGGACGACAAGCACCCAAACAAAGTTTCACGGCATCACACACCCGAAGAGAGCCGTTCAAAAGCTTGTCCGTCGATTCAGCTTACCGGCCGATATTTAGGGAGATATTGATCAAGGTGTATATACCCGCCACAGTGGCTCAGTGACTAAGGCGTTGTGCTGCTTAGCATGAGGCCACGGGTTCGATTCATGGCCGCGGCGGCCGCTTTTCTGATGGAGGTGAAAAGCAAAAACGCCCGTGTGTACGAGATTTCGGTACACGTTAAAGATCCCCAGTTGGTCAAAATTAACCCCAAGCCCTCCACTACAGCGCGTCTCATCGCCTCAGTTGCGTCGGAGCGTTGAACCCTACAAACAATCATATAAGCAGAACCATTTGAAACTCCTGGAACCGCTGGAACTTCTCACACCTGTCCAGATTATTTTGAGGAAACAAAACTGCCGGTATATTTCATGCAAAATATATGTAAAAACCGAAAATATCTCTGTTCATATAGTTAGGAACCCTGATTGGGCGGTTTTGTTACTATAGTAAGCGAAAAAATGAGGCCGCCGAGGAAAAAAAACGCGACGCGTTCAAAAGGGTGCAGAAAGGCTCTGCACGTGCGAGATGAAAGCAAGCACAAAAAGAATAGACTGCCCGTTCGTGCCATTTGAGCGACAAACATAAACAATAGATAAAGAAAAGAATGTCAACTGTCCCAGAAGAAGGCGTGCGAGCACTGCGGAGGTGGGAAAATGAAATGGCGTTACACCAAACCTCTGTTCACTTCAGCAAAAGAGTGAGACACAGTGGGAGAAGCGTGAGGGGGGGTAGCAAAGAGAGAAGAATGGCGCCACCGCCCGTATCGCGAATCACTGCTCTGAACTTCAGAGAACTTTCGCGTTGATTGTAAGTGCTTTAATTTTTTGGAGCTGCCTCAACTAAGCACCGCTTGCAGTTTCACTTCCAATGCAATCATATTCTATGGCCATGGCTCTCTATGCCTCTCGACCACGTAGATTCTGACTTGCTTTAAATTTTGAACGAAATCAGGGACGACAGAAATTAGTGTAAAAATACCGTTATAAACGCGAAAAGATCCCTCACAACGCAACCAATTCAAAGCAGTAAGCGAGCGCCGCCTGCAAACACAATATATATGTTTCTTGATTCATTCTAGGGTTTAACGCGCTGACACAACGTAGGCGAGGAGGCGCGCCGCAGTGGAGGGTACCGGATTCATTTTCTTTGCCTGGGGTTCTTCAACGAGCGCCAAAACCTCATACACATGGCGCAATTGGTTTTCGCTTCTATCAGAAAAGCAGCCAGCACGGCGGCGAAACCAACCCGCTTTCTCGTTCTCAGCAGCACGCCTTAGCCACTGAGCCACCTCTGTGGGTAACAAAGTATATTATTGGGCACACAAAACGTGTATCCCAACAACAAATAGGTGTCCCGCAATTGTGCTCCCTCAAGTGTATATATCTAGCCAATCATTTTTCATCTAATTAAGGTCGGGTTCTGCAGGCACATGACACTTGGCTGTTTTATTTGTGAACTATATTCTGATACACAATCCTGATTCTGCAATACCTGTGCAAATGCACTACATATTATTTTTTGCACTGCCAATGGTGCTAGCACAATTCAGGCAATACGAGCGTTTCTGGCTTAAGCTGTGAGCCTGCACGCCAGAGAACTAGTGCTTCTTTCTAGAGCCGGCATTCTCCTGTGCTATTCACACGTCTGTGATTCAGGCGGGAGAACTAAAACCTCCAGTATGCGGAGTGCAAGGTTGGTGGTTTTAAAAATGTGTTCTGAGCACAAGCCAGCCCGGTTCTCAAATTGAACATCCCCCGTCTCTTCATTCGCCTCACGCACAGCGGTGAACAAACCACGTTGTGGTACAGAGTAAAATAAATCTTTCACGTCAACTGAAAAACTCGCTGTGATTTTCGCCACATTGCCTTCAGCTAAATCTTGGACAAGAACCGTAGAACTGCGCACCAATAACAGGTCCTGGATGACCGGCCTGCTGAGGTTGTGTTGGGAAAGGTTGCTAACCTGCCAAGTTCTTTTCCCAGAAATTATCACCGTAAGCGTGCAATCAGGCTTCTATGTTTTGCTCGTGAGTAAGACTTCTAGAATATTCTTCTCAGAGTTGCTGGCAGCCTTTTGAAGGGGCTCCAAGTTCTGGGCTCTTAGTAACGAAGCGCCAATGACTTCGGTTTGTTGGGCAAAGCGTGTGTCGGTTTGAAGTCCTTTTGAATCGCCTGGTGGGCTTTCGCGTCGAACAGTCCTTGTGACATAATTACAAAACCGCCCTCCGTATCAGTTTCAACAATGGCAAGAACCTATTGTTTTAGACTGTTTGCAATCTTCTTCAAAGCAGGTTTAGCCGGAAGCTGGTCACTTTCTGTGTGCAGAAGCCAGTCCACTCCGTTCCCAATGGCTCGATCCCAGTCTTCTGAACTGGCACGGCTCGCTACACCACGAACCGTGGCAACAAGCTCCGTCCGGCTAGACGCAGGCTGGTTGCTGAATTTCGGTGCGTTGTTCAAAATCTCTAAAACTCCTTTGGGTACAGACGAATCTCCGAGGATGGTGACTGATGATTTCTTTGCTGATGGGTGGCTTCGTGGTGGTAGCCCGAGTATGGTTTGTTGCCATACGAATTTTGTGCTCTGTACTGCTAACTTCTGAAATTCTTTCAGCCTTCTTATATTATCGTCCCGTTCCACAAGGGCTCTCAACCAGTCTTTATACAGGAGGACCTGGTGCCAACATCGTTGACTTGAGTATCTTGCATATTCTTCGGCATAACCCCGTGGCGGCTCCTAAATCCCAAAGAATAGTTGAACTTCCCATGGCACTACCTTCCGCTTGATACAGGAGGAGAGAAGCCTTGACCGGCAGGTAGAACCGGCGATGAGGTTCAAGGTAAAATATTCAAGGCTGCTCTGGTACTGCCTCAAGCGGAATGTGCCCGCTAGAAATTCAACAATTATTTGAAATTCAGGAGACGTCGTGTGGTCCCGCCGAAGAATAAGCAAGGTCCTCAATTCAGAGATGTGGCACCAAGTCCGCCTGTATCAGGACTGGTTGAAAGCCCATGTAGAATGGCGTGGTAATAGAGGAAGCCTAAAAGAATTTCAAAAGGTTGCGGTGCAGAGTGCAGAATTCCTATGGCAACAAAGCAGAATAGGTTTACCACCACAAAGCCGGCCAGCAGCAACGAGATCGTCAGTCACCGCCCACTGAGCTGCGTCCGTACCGCAGGACGTTAAACAGATTTTTGGTAACTGACCGAAATTCAGCTACCAGCCTTCGTCTATCCGTACACACGTTGGTGCCATTGTTCGGGGTGTAGCGAGCAGTGTGAGTGAGGAAGACAGGGATCGAGCCATTGGGGACAGAGTGTACGACCTTCTACGCACAGTAAGTGACACGCCTTCGGCTAAACCTCCGTTTAAGAAGATTGCAAACCAAGGCAGCACAAAAAGTGTGTCCCACGACCGGCCCTTCTATGGCCGCTTTATGACATGTCGGGCCAGCATCAGAGCTCTGGCAGCCACTGTTCAACCGTTAAGCAGCAAACATTCGGGTCCCAGCACTTCGGTATTTCTCCGGCCGCCCATGTTCAGACACACAGCGGCAGGTACCTGGATGACAGATGTTAAATTTACTTTCGGTGGCCGATGTTCAGAAAAAAACTGCCGTCGAATGGTCATAGGACATCCGTTTTTTCTTCTGGAAACGGTGTTGAGCCGAAGCGCGCCAAGCGACCGACCACCGAATATGTGTATTCTTGTGGCAGTTGGTGATCGCAACCAGCTCGGCCGGAGTGCTGCTGCCATGCATTCGCTCTCTCCACGGTGAACTGCGCGTCTGGAGGGAGAATATTCGTTTTCTTCGGACAATCGGTGTTATAAAGGAGCCCGCCTACGTACGGCCCCAGAATGTAGGTGTTTTATTCGGTTAGCGGTCTTCGGCCGAACTACGGCAAGCGAATGGCCGCAGAATATTTGGCAGCCGGTGCTCAGCTGGAGATCTGCCGACGTAATATCTCAGGTTATCCGTCGTTACTTTGGTAGGCGGTGTACAGCCGAAAAACGGCACGCGTCTGGGCGCCGAGAACCCATGCACTTCTGGAAACTGGCGTTTTTAAAAAAGCCGTTAGGGGGCCGAGCGATGCAGACGCGTTTTTCATCCGCTCGGTGTTTCTACGCTTTGAAGTAACGAACTTTGTTTGTCAAGGAGTAATGAGTTATACTAAATGAACCGGCAAGGTGCAAGGACTCACTGGACATTAATAGTTCACCTTATAGACCATCGGAATGCCATTTAGTGCCAGAAGAATACGGTGCCGCCACGACGGGTCAGCTAAGCCTGGCCAGCCGCAGCGCTACCACGCCTCGCCTGCCGGCCTCTTCGACGCACCAGCTCGACGGTATTCCCCCCTCAAGAAATAGAAAGATTGGAGACATGTATGGGGCATAGTTGTCCGACTCGAGATGGCCGTGGTTCGCTAAAAATATCTGGCCTACAAGGTACAAGGGCGTCAAGCAGGCGGACACCACGCAGGAGCTTAACCGGCGCCATACCAAGGAATCCAAAGGCGAGGGCGCGCAAACACGCAAGTTACCGCTAATTCTTCTGGCAATAATACTGCGAAAAAATCAATGTTAAATAACTTTGTTTGAATCTAAGCTCGTGCTGTTTGCTGGCTTAAGTCCGTGCCCTGCACTACGTTACGTCGCCTGATTATTCGACTCCCCGTTTTAAAAACAAATGTTATTTTAAATTTGCGATAAATACAGAGCCTTGTCAATGACGAAGCATGGATTTTAATTTAGTTTCGGTGTATGTATATTAGCTCAGCTACACTTAGAATATGACACGTTTGGTTGAACATAATCTCCAGCATCCTAGTCGGCACAGATTTCGTCAAGGTCTTTGTTCTGAACTCAGCTTGTTGAGTTTACGCATGATTTGCTCTTGAAATCGATAAGGGTAAATTACTTGACTGTCTTTTCTCGGAGGCCAAAAAGACATTCGACGTTCTTCCTTGTGACATTGTTAATAAAGTCCGAGGCAATAAACTGAACGAATCGGTTACTGCATGGATAACCTAGTACCTACCTCTCTATAAGACAACAGTCGGTCGTTCTCAATGGTTGTTCTTTCGGATATGTTCCGGAGGACTCAGGAATTCTTAAGGGCTCAGTTGTGGGCCCACTTTTGTTTCAGTTATATAATAATGATATTACTATTTGCCTCAAATTTTTGTTCAAGATGTTCGCGAATGACTGCGTATTTCACAGGACTGTAATGAATGAACATGACTCTGAATACCTGAAGCAGGATTTGATTGTAATAGCATCCTAGTCTGCCGATTCTGAAATGTCGTTGAATGTTAAAAACTTTGCTTACGTCCACTTTACTATTAAACGTTCATACCAGTGGAATACGTATAGCCGGTATTAAATGGCGTGTAATGTATGCAGGCAACCAAGTGTGCGCCGCCATACCTGTGGCCAAGCTTCTGTTGCTAGCGACGTTGTGCGCACGGCCCGCAGATCAGGCACCCTTCTTCTCCTCCATGCAACCGTGTGAGTGCGCCCACGGCCAGGCTAGAGCAGCGGCGTGCGCTCGTTGGTGGCGGAACTTTACGTCGAGACTGGGCTGCATTGTTCTCGCCGCCACTGCGAAGGCCGTATCAACACATCGCGCGCCGCCGCTCTAGTCCGGCAGTGGTGCGCCGTCACTCGTTACGTCGGGCTCCGCGGGATGGCGGTACTTGTCCATGCTAAGCACGACTGTGAAACACATGACTGTGTTTCCCGTTAGAAACTCTACCTCACGGAACCCAAAGTATTGCCTCGAGGTAACTGTGAGTGCGATTATTAACATCTCTGTTGACGCCACCGTTAGAATCGGATTGGAACGGAGCCGATGACGCACGCCGGTGTTTTCTTCGGCGTGCGGGCGCAGTGGCCCAAGCCGCGCCGTGTCCGTGGCGCATCGGCCATGTCTGTGGCCGTTTTCAGTGTTGCCAAGCGAAGAAATTGACCGCTAAACTTTTCAACGAATACCGCCTATAGCGTAAATGACACTGCTTTAAGAATAGCGAAGGAATATAAATAGCTAAGAGTTTATTTAACGTTCGGTTTGAGCCGAACTAGGTACCTTTAAAGTATAAAAGTTCAGTTTACAGCACAAAAGTTAACACGTTACCACGAATGCCCTAGCAGAAGACGCTAAAGCTCATAATCACCAAATTGACTGGGACAGTGCCGCAATCATCGCAAAAGAAAGAAACGGAACAACCAGGCTCCTCGTTGAATCGCTTTTTATTCAAACGACATCAGATACCATCAACCGGACAGAGGGCAATATGCCCGGTATCTACGCACGATCATTACGACGCATCTTGGCAGCATGAAAACCGCGACGACGTCTTGCCTCGCCTCATTGTGAACAAGGATTCCGTAGGTTATCCGAAACGTCAATTTTATTCTTTTGACTTGGTCAGTGACCGCAATTTTGCTATGAAAAGTTAAGACTGCACGTGTTTTCGGTTTACTGAGACAACATTTCAGCGAACCACTATGTAACTTAAAAGAACAACCATATTTCACTCCTGTGTTCTCAATGTTGGAGTACGCATATGTTTGCTGGTATCCGTACACAAAACAGCTGGTCGATACGCCCGAAAACGTACAGAGTGGGCAGTGCGAATCTTTTTACGTAATTGGGTTCGTCAACATAGTGTAAGAGAAAGCTAAAGTAAACTTTAAAGTCAGACGCGAAAAATTGCAGACGAAACCGCGTATTGAATTTTTTTTCCACAATAAAATCTCTAACCGATACGGAGAAGTGTATACAAACGCCATAATACATATCCCCAAGTGGGGCCGCAATCTTGAAGTAAATCATTAACTTTTTTATAGGTGACACCTAGTGCAATTTATATTTTATAGATCAATACAGTTCAATATTCCCTTCTACCTATAATACTATCAACTGTTTCAAATGACGATTTTCACCGCGCTTTGTTGAATTATTGTGTTATTTGGACTTACGTTTAATGTTTGATGCATCCGCCTGCTGTAATGCATGCAAAGGCGAAGCAAGTATCAAATAAATAAATAAATAAATAAATAAATAAATAAATAAATAAATAAATAAATAAATAAATAAATAAATAAATAAATAAATAAATAAATAAATAAATAAAGGTCCCGTGATAGGGCTCCTTTTTGCCATCCTTCGGCAAATGCGAATAGCAGGGTGCAAAAATTGTTTTCCCGGAGTGTAAATTGCCGTAAAAAAAGGACTAACAGGTACCCATTGGCGCTCCTGAAAGCGCGGAAACCTGGCCGCTGGAACGGTAGAGTGCAAAGCATGGTTAGTGCTGCTTTCGAGGGGCGTGCGAGAAAGGTCATATTACACTCGAAACCTCGAGGAAGGTGTGTATAACTAGGGCCGAGCCGCAAGTTCAACTCCGAGAGTTTCAGAGCCTTACTCATTTAAACTCTACCAATGAAATATTGATTGTTTAATTCGTTGCCGTATGCAAGGCTTGCTGTATACATGCTACCATTGCTATGTTCTTGGTTTGAAACAAATGATAAAACTCTATAAAAATTATAAAAATCATGAAAGAAATTATTAACATAAAGTGGGATAGAACTGCGGCCACCATAAGGAAGGCGTCATTCGTAACACGCCTACATTTTTGCTCCGAAGTACGACATTAGAAAAAAATTAGGTTCTTTTGAAC
Organism: Haemaphysalis longicornis; assembly: GCA_013339765.2. Taxonomy (NCBI): domain Eukaryota; kingdom Metazoa; phylum Arthropoda; class Arachnida; order Ixodida; family Ixodidae; genus Haemaphysalis; species Haemaphysalis longicornis. The sequence goes on from JABSTR010003690.1 coordinate 15,326, forward strand.
ACTTCGGTGGTATCCACACAGCTCATGAAAATAACATTGGAAATAGAATGGAAATGAAGTTATTTTTTCGATCTCTGCTAGAATAAGCCAAGTGAAAGCTCATCCGAAAAGCTGATCGAGCATAAAGTATCTTTCAAAGAGAAATGGTCAAAACTAGACATTCTTTTTTTTTTGTGAAGGAAATTATACGGAATGTTGCTGAATGTTTTGTGGAGTACGAAAACGGTTAGTAAAGGTATTCGTGCCAGTTTTTAAAACCACTTCACTGGTCAAGAAATTGTTGTAAAACAGTTCGGTCAGCCAGATCGTGGAAGTGTTCGAGATGATTGTCCCAAAGAAATTGGTTAAAAGCGGCACTTCATCTTTGTGAAATTCTACCCGCTAAAAAAGGCTCCTTCTCCCCCCCCCCCCCCTTTTTTTATTACAGCTCGGCCGCCGCACTCGAGATACCAGGAACTGGACAATACAACTATTCCAGCTACAGCAATTAAATGAATATTTTCTGTATATGACGGTAAAAGAGGCACATAAATTATGAACTTTGCTGTAAACTGAGGCTGATCAATAAGAAGGGCTGCGCTGAAGGCTGGACGGCTGGTGGTGTCGCGCGGGCTCGCTTTGATGTGGGAGCAGTGGACCCAAAATGGTGGGTTTGTGCTGTTGCATCGTGTGGCTGAGTCATCTGCTTGAGCTACATGCAGTGGTCTTCCAGCGGCCTCTGTACACTTGACGTACTGAGGCTGAACTCTTATGCCCGTAGCATGGCCGCACCTATGGCACCATCAAACTGGCTGGAATCGGACGACAGCATCTCGGCTGACCTGCGGTTGCCGTACATCGGCCGCACAAGGGTTCCTGTTCAATGGCCGGAGCCCTACGCGGAAATCTGGCCGTATGCACCTAGGCCGGCAGACTGGCCGACGGAGACTGGCCGTTGGATAGCCATGGGAGCACGGCCGTATACGGCCTAAAGGCCCTCGTGTGGACACGGGCCGAACATGTCTGCCGTAAAAAGGCCGGATAGAAAATCTCTTGCCAAAGTAAATCGGCTTCAGTTAGGCCGAACAGGCCTGTGCTGCCTGGAAACAACCTAAAACAAGAGAGTCTTGCCATTATCAAAGCTGATATGTAGGGCGTTTTTTTTTAATTATGCCACAATGAATGTTCGTCGCCAAAGCCCACCGGGCGATTAAAAAGAACTTCCAACCGATGCACGCATTTCCCAACAAACATAACTCATTGGTACTTCGTTTAACCCAGAACTTGGGGACCCTTCAAAAGTTTTTCAGCAAGAGTGAGGACAATACCCTTCAAGTCTTCTTTACGGGCAAAACACAAACGCGTGATTGCGTAATCAGGGCGATAGTTTGTTGGAAAGAACTAGGCAGGACAAAGTTAGCCGGTTTTTGCCGCACAACCTCAGCAGGATGGTTATCCAGGACGCGTTCTTGGTGCGCAGTTCTACAGTTCTTGTCCAAGATTTAGCAGAAGGCAATGTGGCGAAAGGCACAACGAGTTTTTCAATTTACGCGAAGGATTTATTTTACTCTGTACCCCATCATGGTTTGTTGGACGCTGTACGTGAGGCCTTAGGACAGACGGGGAAATTTCAATTCCAGAATCGTGCTGGCTTGAGCTCAGAGCACTTTTTAGAACATTTTGTATTTTACCTGCAGTCGACATTCATAAGATTTAACGGATCTCACTGCGTTCAAAACGACGGCATTTGCATCGGGTGATCTGTAGCTCTTCTTTTGCCCGACATCAATTTATCATTAATTGACACGCACATCTATGCCCGTTTAAACAATCATCATGTTGTTAGAATCTATAGATACGCGGATAAGTACCTGTTATATTAAATCCTAATGGCCTTAGCCGTGCATTTGCTGTGGCAGTTGTAACTAATCTTTTTCTGGCGGAGACTGGTGGTCTTGAGTTTACTTCTGAATTGCTAAAAGATGACTCAATTCAGTTTCGGGACCCTAAATGCAGATTCACGAAGGCACATATTTGCTAGATGTATAGCCATAGAATTAAGGAAAGCCTTATAACTTTCGACGGCAGGCATTCTAAACTGATCAAACAGGGGATTCCTAACACATGCTCTCAGTTCGGTCTTGACGACGTTTTGTGACCATAATATGGTTGCCGGTTTTAGTAATCAGCGGAGCCGCCTAAATAAAGTCGATTCTCCCTCACCGTCATTAAGGGAGTGTGCGAAAGCATTTTTCAGAGGCTAAAACGTGGCAAAAAGATGGACAAGCAAAAAGAAAACATGAAAGTGCAAGTTACACCCTACTTGCATGCACTGTCGCGCAATATCAAGAAGGTCGCAGCCAGATACAATGTGCACATTGCATTCTCGGCCCCTTGGAAGCTGGATAAGATTCGCCCTTTGATGCCGAGTAAGCCACTAACAACATGCACCAATATTCAGGCTACCCGCTACACACATTGTGCTAGTATTGTCGTGCAGAGTATCCCGTTGGACTGCGGGAAGGTGTATATTGCCCAAACGGACCGTTGCTTCAAAACAACGGGCCTTAGGGCACCGGCTGGATGTTAGATGGAACAGCGGCGGGTACTTGGTTGATCACTGTAAGCGATGCAGTTGCCCGCCGTTCCTGGACCAGACGACCTTCTTGAAAAAAGCAGGAAAGAAGACGGAAAGGGAGATTATCGATGCTTACTTCATCTAAAAAACTTGGGATTACTGCGTCAGCGCGCCGTCACTAGCACTCAGTGATGAAGAGCTGTCTTTTATTACAGATAGCGTATAATCACCGTGTGTAGAAGGTACCGCCTCCGAGTTTTTAAATAATATAGCGGGAGCGACGACCGACCGGCACGTCAGCGCCTTATCACGGTGTTCAGCAGCGAAATGGGCGAGAGTACGCGCACGCGTATAAGGCTATCTGCTGTCTTAGTGTCGTCTGCTACGCTGTTTCCTTGAGAGTAATACACCCCTTTCCACTGGATATGAATGTCTTTGTGCCACACGCTACCCAGCTACCTTTGGCGATACCGAAATGGCCTTGAAAGACAAGCGAAACAGGGGGTGTGTTGCCCAGACAACAACAGCAGATCAGACAACGCTCCCACAACACAAACTTCTATGCGCGTGCGCGTAACCTCGCCTATTTTGCCGGTGAACACCGTGATAAGACGCTGTTATGCCGAACGGTCGTCGCTCCCGCTATTTTATTAAAAATTGGGGAGGCCGTACCTTAGTCTTCGTGTTGCTGTGTCTCTTGTGTCAGAAGGGCGCGTTTGTACCGACATGTCAAATGTTACTATTTTATCTGTGAGCCATCAGCAATAGTTAATTCCTAGCTGTAATCTTGAATATGTATTGTTGGCTTGTTTATAAGTAAGCGTTGTTTTTATGAATAAACTGTTGGAAGTTGGCGCCTGTATGTGGTTTGTGTGTCTACTTCGCCTCAGTCTGCATAGCGCCCCTGTTATTCTTTCTCCTATGTTGCTTCGCCCCTAAAAAATGGGTAACCTTCACATAATCTGAAATAAATCTAAGGCCCTTGGAAAATGCGAGTCAAACAGGCATCTCCCACACCAGTTTGATCTGCTTACCAGATGTTCACACAACGCACGTCAGGTGTACACGGAAAACCATCGGCCAAACTTCGGCCCAGAGAAAAAATTGAGGCTCACACAATACTGCTAGATACCAAAAGTCGCATTCCTTCTTTATCAAGTAACAATTCGAGATTGGGCTCTTCAAACTCGTACAACCCTACGACCAAACACAGACTGTGGACAAACAATTGACTCAAAGCCAGCGCTCGAGAGTAAGCGTGTCGACACGACGTTACTATTACGAACTCTTTTAGCAGCAGCTCACTGCTGCTATATTAATTCAGAAACAGCTGTCTCACAAAATAGCCTAACGGAGTTCTCCCATACCAAAACCACTCACCACGTGCAACCCATAAAACACGCACGCGCGTGTTAGATGTTAGATGTTTATCTCGTTTTTATCTCTATAAAAACTAGCTTCAATTCGGAACACGATAACTATGTGCTGGCGAGGATCTAGTGGTCACAGTAATTGCAATGACCTGTTCTGTTGGGTGTATTGTGCCTTCAGCTGTCAACAGACACCCGCGAGCAACGCCGCCATGAGCGGCAGTGTTTTTTGTACCAGTAGAAAGCCCGAACACCGTGTCTCCTTGATGCCGAAAACCTCGACCATAGCAAAACCCGGCTGCCGACGGAAGTACGCCACAAGGATGTAGTTGAAAGGAAGAGTGCAGCAACGCCGTTCGATAGGCAAACAGCCAAAGTCACAATATTTTACACCCTTCTGGTAAACTGGCAACAAATAAAGGTAGCAGCCCCTTGCTCCCTAGAAGAGGACAAAGCAATTCTAAACCATGAAGGCGAAGTGAATCGCGAGGAAAGACGTCTCGGACCGATATAGGAAGAAGGCTGTCTCCAACGCGAGGTGAACCCAAAGTAGAGAAGTTCAAGCGACAAGACGATTATGCACCTCAACCACGGGATGAAGAAGGGAAGGTAATCACCATGAGAGAGGAGAGGAATAGCCCTTTGCAACGCATCGCAGCCCTCTAAAGAACACCCAACGGCGTTCAACTGAACGTAGTCGCTTTCACAATTAAAACTTTCCATAAGTGCTCATGGGATAAAGAGGTCCTTGTTAAATTTTTCTGTGAGATTTTCATAAAGTCAGAGCAAATTTCCTTCTTAAATCTGCACTAAAATCGGTGGGACACTGTGACAACTGCTGGTATTGTATTTTTCGTCTCTATTCGTGCTTATCGTGTTGGATTGGGATGCGTGTAAGCGCTGTCCCGTCTTGGAGACGAAAGCTTTCAACAAAAACAAATTCGTTTTCTTTGAAAGTCATGTTAGAGAGCACCTTTTCAAAGCTTTTAAAAGTTTCAAGAAGGTCGCTTGAGGAGTTAGTCAATGATTACTGAAATGGTCACGTTTTCAAAGCTTTAAAAGTTTGAAGAAGGTCGCTTGAGGTGTTGGTCGAGGATTACTGAAAATTGTGGTTGTATTTCTGCAGGCAGGTTTCCTGAATTTCACTTATAGCATTGACACAGTCCTAATACAGGCTACAGTTCGGAACCTTTTTCTAAAGCTTGCTTTGTCTGTTTAGATACGATGAAAGGGCCGGCAAAGCTGGCCGGCGTAGAGAAAATAGGTGGGAATTTTGTCTCAAATGACATTCTGAATAACGCATTTAGAGAGGGCTATATGCTGTTGGATGTAATTACTTTCCGAGGTCCCATGTGTTTACTACAATACTCGAGAAAAAAACGAGCCCAAGAAGAAGCCACGGCCACCTAGTTTCCGTCGAGCGGCCGTGAGCAAGCGCTTGACCAACACTTCACTACAATGGTCATCCCGCCTTACCGCCTTCGTACTTTTAACAAATTGTTGAACCTTCGAAACTTCACGGCAACGTATAACGTTAGAACGTCGGTATAAACGTTCAGAGTGCACTCAAACTCCGCTCACAGTTACAACTTTATACAACTTGCTCCACGCGTGGGATATCTTATCCTGTAGGTATTTTTTCCTGCTGAGGATCTCTAGGGCCAAGGATGTGGGTCTCGCGGTTACGCCAAGTATGGCTCCGTTGATAAAAGGCCGCTCTTGGGCGGAACAGTCAGAATTACCTTTTAGCGTCAGAGCAGTAGTCAGAGTAGTAGTCAGAGCAGCCACGAATGGTGCACGCAAATTAACGTGCACGCGAGACTTTTCAATTTATAATTTCTTTGAAGTGTAACCAAACATTTTATTGTTTGTGATGCCACTTTTTCCTCTAGTTGGGCTGCAGCCACATTGTCTTTAATTATACCCCCTAGGCATTTTATGCATAAATATTTTGAAAACCTAGCGTAGTTCACTTCCGATAAAGTGCACTAATCATGCGCCTTCCGTAAGTTTGGCGATATGTCTTCACAGTATTTGAGCTTGAAAAACATTCAAACCTGGTATAGCCACCAGCAATGTGACATTTTTTGTACACCTGTTAAGACGGCTATAAAATATGAGGAAACTTGAATACAGCAGTTTTAAAACAGGACACATTATTCCACACTGCATTTCGCATTGCCTTCACGCAGGTCAAAGTGTACGTGCAGTGAGACGGCCACATATCACACTTTAGCAAATGGCTTTTTAACAACATTAACACAATGAATATAGATTGTGCCACAATACAGGTACACCGAAAAGAAATTACTTGAGATTTTTTTGAACGATTACAAATTAATAGGCTACGCTCAAACAGCTGCTACTGACCTTCCATCCGTCAGCGAGCTCAGATAAATTGCAATATCCACTTGCGATAGCGGCCCCCCCATTGATCAGTGCCAATGTGGTAATAGCAATAAGCCGAAGTAGTATTTGGGCTGCCATTGTGTCCTAGCAGTTCTTTCTGAGAGAGTGAGACGCTTATATTGCTCTAAGGACAACACCGTTCAAAGTAATATTTTTATTTTGCATCTTTTCCATTCAACGAGATGACGCACAAAGAATGACGCACGGCAGTGAAAACATTGACATAAGAATTGCAACTTTGCGCACAATCTCTTTATGGCTCTTAACATATAAATTTTCCTACTGCTACTATTATACAGTAAGGTTCCTAGCATTTGTGATGGCGATGCATTAAAACTGTGCGGTGAAATCGTTTACCATTCTAGGCTGGCGTTGAGTGTTCTTTGGTTATCGCAACAATGCTATGTTTGTCATTGCACCGTTCAAAAATGGTACCATGATATCTGTCCTAAAGCGAATGTTGAACTCGTACGCAAGACTGAAAAGAGAACAATGCTTGTACAAAAAAACCGATGGCCACGACGCTTTTTCAGTATACCAAAACCTTGCTTGCCGTGCAGGCTTCTACACAAACGTAAGACGGGTCGCGCCCTGTTTTTATAAGAGAATATACGGCATGTCAAGCAGTGTCGTCCAGTGAATTATAAACCGCCCATTTTAAATGTCTTACGAAAACACTTGCACTTAATTTGAAGGTTCTCCTTTGCGAGCTGCATCATCAAAGGTCCTGCTTTGTCTGCTGTAGCTGTCGCATCAGAAGGGAATGAACCGATTTATTGGAGTGGCAGCCTTTTGTTCAGCCCTCGTTTTTATCTCTTTCTTAAAAGTTTGGTGGCTGACATTTTTGTGGGCCGTTGGTCAAAAGCAACGAGAGGTAGTATATGGTCACTGGCTACAGCAGCTCTGAGGAAATGCTGATGGCGGTCATAGTTGCTAGCCAGCAGGGGTAAATGTGAGGGACTCAGCATGTTATCTTTCACCGATATTCCTCTCAAGAAAACTAGATGCCTGAGCAGTTGCGTTGTAGTAGGCAGAAGCACACGGCTGGCTCTTACGACGTAATTCCAGCGAATCTGCTTTTCGTGACTTTGAAGGCTCAATTAGTGATGGTCAGCGCTTCGGTATTTATTTACTTGTCGGTGGTACGTCCGAGGGCGCACGGTTCTTTCACACAGCAGCCGCCGCAAAGTTAGATTTTAAGAAGCGGGACCTTTAAGTTTTGACAGTGCGCGACCGTCTAACGAGGCTACGAGAGATGCGTATCCGCCAGTCGGACGGGCGCCGAAACGTCTCGACTACTTCCGCCTCTGGCGCTTCACGTACCGCAGGTACTCCAGTGTTTTTGCATTTTTTCTTCGTTGGTCGGTTGTACGTACCAGTGCGCACTGTCTGTGTGTGGGACAACGGCACACGCGTGGTGCCTCTGAATTGATTGCTTAGTATTTAATTCGCTTAACAGTGGCTCAGTATTCCCACCACCAGGTGGCAGAAGATCTCTCTTAGAAGATCTCTCCTTTTTCCCTGAGAACCGCGGGTATAAAAAACGATAATCTTTACGGACCGTATGCGAAGCAACATCATACCCCAGATGATTATCATTCTCGCTCTTCCTTCCTCCCTCCATCCCTAGTTTTTCTCGGCACTTTGCCTAACTCTCTGAGCACAACTTTCAGCACACGCAGGTATGGAGTTCTGCCTGCTCCGCAGTATTAGTCATGCTGGATACCTGAAGCCAGATAGCTCAAAACGATAGGGAGGCTCTTTCGTATACAAACAGCAACCCCTGACCAAAAGAGGGTTGGCCTCCCTGTTGTAGTAGTTGGCCAACACCTGCTATGAATTGCCAAGGCGAACGTTGCCACTCAGTCTTAAGCCGCTGTAGAGCACCCGACCACCGCGGCAGTCCGGTCAGTGATACAGCCAAGGGTGTTAACAATCTCTGGGTTAGGACAGGTCGCCGTTGTACCTAGACCCCGCAACGTCGAACGCAAGAACCATTTCCACAGGGGAAGTTTAGCTGTAGTAGTATAGGAGCTCTGGACATCAAGTGTGATATTGTAGGGTTAAGCGCTGTGGGAGAGGGCTTCATGGCGCTGAATGCCGGGAATATTTTGTGCTACAGAAAACACCGCGAGAACAAAGACCATGTGGTGGGGAATTCTTCAGCCTTAGCGAAGGACTCACAGCTTCTACGATCAAGCTAAATAGGCGATAGAGGTTAGAGATACTACAGGCTTATGCGCGAACAACTAGCTACGATAATGAAGCCGCCGATATTTTATGCGAGGGCTTGGAATTAGCTATCAAGAAGGGATTAACACAGTTCAGTAATATGGTGGGAGACTTTAACGCACAAGTCGGCAAGAAGCAAATGTGTGAAAGGTCTGCGAAAAAAATTCCGCCATCTCCACGAAAGGAATGATGATGAGAGGGGCCAACACAAAAATGCTTATCGGAAAAACCGTGAAACATTCGCCCGCACATCACATAAAGACTGGACACGTCAAGCTTTCCACCGCTCCGTTGACAGCGCGTCGACGACGCCGATGTTTGTGGTGGTTATGTCGGGGATGTTTTCGACGATGAGAATCTCCATGGGCAAGTTGGCGAATTCGGTGTGTGACATTTTAGCCACCTTGGCCGTCGCCTTCTGCAGAGCGTCTTGTGTCGTGTACCCCCGGTACATGTCTTGAGCTCGCATGCGACGAACGACAACATCTTCCTCTTGTCCTTGTTGGGTAGCAACGAACGCGTTAAACGTTTTGTCCTCTTCGGCCAACCTTTGGTTGGCCAATCCCTAGGGCAATATTGCCACAATGATCATTATTGTAACGTGCCTTATACAGCAGCAACGAGGGATGGGACAGGGGCCCGAGAAAGAGAAGCTTCGCCCCTAATTCATTAGAATAGAACAGCTGAGGTGATACACTGATAGTGTTTTCAGACAGATATAACCTGCGCTCGATGAACACAGTCTTCTACAAAATAAAAAAAATATACAATGGAAATACTTGAGTACTGAGTGAATAGCAAATTAGGGAAATTTATTTCATATTTAGTGGCAACCCAGGGATTGTGCAGGACGTAGACATGGTAATTAAGTTTCGGAGCAGCGATTATAGGACAGTAATGGGCAAAGTCAGGATGAACCTTAAAAGACAAAGTGACCTCGTGAAAACAAGGGTCAGGACAGACGAGTCGGTCAGAGTCAGGAGAGACGAGTTTAAAATAACTGTTCAAAACAAATTTGCGCTTCTAAATAGGACGAGCTAGGCTAAATGACAACATAAAAATGGCAATACCACAATCTTCAGCGGCTGTGGGAGAAGCAGCATGTAGGAAACAAACTGGAAAACTAAATAAATAAAGGAAACTACTCCGAAACGTAACAACAAAAAGTGTCAATTACGCTAGATGAAGTGTTGATAGCAGAGCAGTCTAAATTGAATATGAGAGGTTAAACAAAGGACATTTGTGCATAACTAATGGCAGTGATCGATGAAACGCTCAAACAGGAGAAAGCTACCCATTGGCAAACACAGACTGTACGCACTCAAAGAAGAGCAGGGAAATATTACGCAAAGAATGGACGAGATAATAGCGGTAGCAAATCGATTTTACACCACACTGTATGCGAGCAACAAGAGAACAGGAGAAGCTACTGAGAACACCCGCTTAACTTGCTGAATCCAGCCAGTAAATAAAGGGGGGAGTGGGAGAGGCTATCAAGCTCATGAAAAGAGGAAAATTAGCCGGTGACAACGGCTTAACCATCGAGTTTTTGAAAGAGGGCGGAGATGTACTAGAAAACCTTACTACACTATTTTCGGAATGCTCAAGGGCTCAAAAAGGACCCATAGCTTGGAGAAGCTCCAACATTATTCTGATGCATAAAAAAAACATACCAAGGACCATAGGAATTTTAGACCCATCAGTCTTCTCTCAGTTGCGTAAAAGCTGTTTACCAAAGTTACCTTTTGCCGCATATGAGACAGCCTGTATTCCCAAAACCGGAGAGATCGTGCTGAGCTTAGGAAAAAATATGCAACCATGGATCGCACCCATGTTGCCAATCAAGTGATAGAAGTATTCGCAGAGTCTCATTCAGCACACACCACCGCCGTGTTACAAGAATCACAAAACTAGGGAATACAAGAGATACAGATAGTCAATCTTTCGAGGCATGTATAAAAGGTGTACAAGCAGTATAACACTTCACAAGAAAAGCGGTAAATTCCCCATCCCAATGGGAGTATGACAGGGAGATACCATCTCGGCAAACCTCTTCACAGCATGTCCGGAATGGGTATTCAGAAAGGTTGAAAGGAAGAACACAAGATTAAGAATAAACGGAGAATACGTAAGTCATTTACTGTTAGGAGATGACATAGTCGCGTTAAGTATGACCGCAGAAGACCTGAAAAACGCTTGTGGAACTGCAATGAGGCAACATGGTCGTTGGGCTAAAATAAATATAAATAAATCTGACCTAAACAGGTATACGCCTGCCGAAAGCGTCCTGCTAAACTTAAAAACGAAACGCTTGAAGAAGTAAAAGAATCTAATAACCTCGGATAATTATTTAATGCTGTCCCCTGCCTCCAGAGCGAAATTCGGCCCAGAATAAGAACGGGCTGGGAAGCACTCGGCATGCATTCCAAAATAACGCAAAATGAGCTACCTTTATCACCTAAAAGAAAATTATTTAACCGGCGCATACTTCCGGTGATGACCCACGGTGATAAAACGTGGCGCCCTACAAAACAACTGGAAAGCAAACTTGATCTGCTCAACTGGCCATGGAACTGAAAATCGTACGAGCAAAATTTCGTGACCGGAAACAAGGTTCCTAGAACAAGAAACAAGCTCGAGTAGGAGATATTATAGTGCAAGTAAAGAAAAAGAAGTGGACTTGGGCCGGCGATGCTGTGCGACCAACCGGCAACCTGGGGACAATTACAGTACCAGATTGGATACCAAAGGATGGGTCTAGTAGGGGAAGGACAACAACGCGACGGAGGGATGAAAAAGGGAAATTTGGTGAACCGCAGCAGACTGTAGGGGCGCAAAACAGCGGCGGCTGGAAGTAAATGGGAGAAGCCTTTTTACTGCAGTGAGCCCGAGTACGCTGTTGATGATGATAATGACCGGTTTAATGGTCATGCGTGTGCACTTGCACACAAACGCACAAGTGTAGCATTTGCATGTGGCGCTGTTAGCCTTCGTGCGACTAGGCACCATCATATTGCAGTGCGGGAACTTTCTTATCAGACTACTTTAACGCTCGTTTTCTACCTTTGAGGATCGTTGCACTTTCTCCTGCAGTTCTCGGGCTCAACGTAGGTTAAAAACCGAATTTAAACTTTTAATTCGCAACTCTCCGGTATCTTCTGTATGCAGAACGATGCATCATCCCACTTGTAACGAAGTACTTCAGTGCTCGTTTTCTACCTGTGAGAATCATTTCTCTTTTTTCTAAAGTTGGCCTACTCAAAAGTGGTTGAAAACCAAATATAGACCCTGAATTTGCAACTCTCTCGTCTCAAGGTGGCTTCTGAACTCAACGTGAGCTTCTAAACTCAACTCTACCCAATATAAGAAAGCAATCTTTTTAAGTAAAAAGTCCAACAATGGTTTCGATGTACTTTTCCCCACGCCACTCAGGCAGAAAGCGACATCACAGAAGGTCTTCGTTGATAGATCGATCGATTATGGGGTTTCACGCGCCGATGCTTCACTGGTGATGAGCCGTGCCGTAGTGGACGGCTCCTGAAAACTTTCGAGCACCTGGGGACCTTTAATTTCAGCCGAAATCTTGCAGGACATATAGAAAAAATTACTCTGGGTGAAATTGAAGAAGCAATAGAGAACATAATTAATGGTAAATCTCTTCAACCTGACTGGTCTTTTCAAGGATTTAAAAAACATCTAAATCAGAATTCACAATCTTCTAATCTAATGTTTTGTTAAATCTTTCGGTCGGGGTTGCTCGCCTCTTCTTTTCCAAGTCCACAGGATACTTTCTTCCAAAAGCATTTATGCAGAGCACGTTTGCAAAATAACTGTATTTGATCCTATCACGCTAACAGAGACGACAAGATTTCGATAAAAGTGTTAGCTAAAAGATTACGAGGTGTAAAAACATCAGCAGGCTCACATCTTGCAAGTGGCGTTTACATTAATTATAGTGTTAAACCTAGTATAAAAGAATCCTGCAGAAGAGTGTTCACGTGGGTAAGAATGATACCAATTAGCTTTGAAAAAGCCTTTCGTAAGGCTGGCAATGCTGAAGTTTTATCCAATTCTTAGATATGTTGCATTTGTAAAGCTATCCTTGAAGTAGTTAGAATGGCATACCTTACCCAACCAAAAAAGTAATCGTTCACATGAAACTAACAAAACAATTCGTCGCCATCCAGCCCAGCGAAAGTGAATGTGCAGCAGAGCTGCTGTAAGCCACTAGAAATTGTCATTCAAGAAGTGGTGAAATAATGTTACGTAGCAGCAAGGCAAGTGAGACAAAGAATGGAGGGTGTGAGCGATACATTTACATGATGGTGCCGCCGGACGATGCGATCTATTTACAAGCGGCTATGGTCGCCCGAGCCGAGAGTGCGTGCCAACCACTGTTTCGTCGTCGTCGGTGACGGGCCCAAAGTAGGTATATCCCAGCCCCCACTCGCACTTCCCTTAACATTACCCCCTCCTCGAAGGCGACTGTCCCAGTCTCGGCCACAGTACTTGAATAGATGTAGTGATTATGATATGAGATGAGAATATACCCTGGAATCCCGGTATAACCGGATCTTCCACATCATCTGGGCACCGGCACATTCCGCCCTGATGGGAAGTGAGAGAGGCAATAAGACTGCTCGAGATATGGTTCGCCGAGAACCTCATAGGACCCCTGAAGACAGCCCGCAGCCTTTCGGTTATAAGGACCGCCTCCATACTTTCGGCGATATTCTCGACCATTTCCGCCAGGATCAGGCAGTTTTTCTGCCACCGTATCCATCGCTCAGTCTAAGGAATGCCGTCCTTCTCAAGCAGCTTCAAGAATTATCATTCCCCTCTCCACACCTCTCCGAATCTCATGTCTACTATATATGCTGGGGAATATAGGAACGCTTGCCCCTTCTGTCTGTGGAACGAGCATCAATTAACCCCATCATTTGGTCGTGTCTAATATTACCCGCAATTCGCAGAACAAATCATCCCATCCTTCATAACATATCCTCGCCAAAGTGGGAGGCTGCCATCTCTAGCCCAGTTCCCGCGTGCAAGAAGCCCTCCGAGACACCAAGCTCCCAAAACACCGGGAGCCCCGCTGTCTAGATGACTGAGCGACCAGCTCTGTGGTACAATTACCACAACTCTTGGACAAAATATAGTTACTACGGCCACAATTTGCCGCCAAGGATGATGGCGACCTTAAATAAAAAGTGGTCCGGGAAAAGCTGTGCTCGCCGACGCCATGAAGGAACGTCCTAAGCACCACCTGCAGACACGGCGAAAACGCGGAAGGGTAACGGCATCATCGTCTGGACAGGTCGTGGTAGATGACGCCTCAGCTAGTCTCGGTGGGTACAAGCTGGGGACATGGGGCTGGGGCATGGGCGCGTCTATGGCTCACTAGGGCTGGGGCGGCCGACGCTACCCAACAGCTTCGACACGATCTCTCCAAGAGCCAACACGGGGATGAGCAGGGGACAAGGATCTGGATGAAGACCGCAACCACCGCCAAAACAATATTTGTCGTCGTCTTAGCGGCGTCGCCGCTGGCACTCGGCCTCCCTGCCTGCGGCTAAGTTGGCTTACGCAACCACGACGAACTAACCTTGGGTACCCCATTCTTGTGGCGGGGACTTCAATGCCCTGTACTGTGACTGGGGATACCGCCTTAAAGTGGGCGTGGTCGGGTGATCTTAGAGTGCTTTACCGATGCCAGCTTTACACTTTAAATGAAATTATAGACTTTTAGCTCACCGTTTTTGACACTCCGCTATGCTCCCGACGTCCCGCTCAGCACAACAGGAGCGTCAGCAGCCAAAAGGCTTTTAGCTAAGCGATAACCGTATCTCCTCGACGGGGAATGATTCGCGTGACTGGTTGTTTCGAGTGCGCGTGTAAACCAAAACTTCATCCTAAAGGAAACACAAGAATTTGTATTTGGTCGCCCAAACAAAGCAAAAAAAAACATCCCCCTTGCGAGGGGCACGATCAAATGCAGAGCATTTCCGCGGGGGGCGTGTCTGCAAGTCGTATGAATTACGTATTGGTTGTTGTAATTGTTGTCTTCCAGCGTAGACAGGTGAAACGTGAAACGGGCCGTGAACCCCCTGCCGCGGCTATGACGCAACGTGGAGCGGCTATGACGCAACACAATTAAACACAATCCCCTTTATTCCAATCCAATCCAAATCCAAACCAATCCAATCCAATCCAAGCCAAGCCAAGCAAAGCCAATCCAAGCCAATCCAATCGAATCCAATCCAATGGCCCTCGCGAGAGAGAGTTGTAGCGCCGAAATCGCGCCACCACACGAACGCGTGATGTTGACGTCACGATCACGCCACAGATGTTGGCGACGGGAGCGCACGCGAACGACATATGTGGTTTTAAGCGCGAACCGACCGCGGCGAGAGAACGCGATGCGAGCGCCCCCACCTGTTCTTGCGCGCGAACCGACTGTTGCTCAGCGGGAACCCAACGCGGCGAGAGAGGTGTTGCGAGCGGAGAGAAGGCGAGGAGAACGCGGGGGAGAGGGCGCACCTGTGACCGACGGTTGACTGAGTCAAGGATATAAGGCGCGTTCGTAACCTTCCGTTCTGTGTCGGCTTTGTGGCCCGGTGGGTAGAGCACCATGTACCTTGCGTTCCGCCCGCAGAGTCGTGGGATCGAAACCTGGCGCCGGTAAGTATTATTTTTTTATATAGTGTAGGGGGAGCGATGCGGACTAGGGACGTTAACGCGGGTGACATCGTGAGTTACGGAAATGCTCTGCATTTAAAATACCGTGTTTCTTGGCCTCATTTAACCCTTTTTTGTATAATGCAGTCACTGACATTGTATAATTTTTCCAAATAACAATAAACAAGCCGATAATCTTCGGAATAGCCAAGCCAAGGCTGTCTTTCTCGGCGCTGCATACAAGCAGCCCCGCGCTTCCGTCGACATTTTTCGCTTCCGTTCAAAGTATCTTTGAGGTGTTGTGGCACCATTGCCTATTCGGAAGCGACTTTTCGCGGGGCTTCGTCAGTCGTGTTTCAACTGAAGAAACGCAGTTCGCCCATAGGAGTGCTCGCATGGCGGGGGCAGCCATGTGAAAATTTCGCACGCTAGCGTAAGCTGCCGCGACGGTCCGCTAAGAGGCCCTAGTTAGCGGAGCGGGGCCCCACTCCGGTATCGCCGGTAGCGCGCTAGTGTGCAACGCATGCGCAATGGCGCTTCCGCTTGCTATCGGAGCGGACGGGACCGTGAGAAACGGTCAGTTAAAACTCTCCATTACTAACCCATCACTCCGGTGGACCCACCTACGGAGGATCCCCTTTTCACCTGACTTGACGTGGTGGCTGGGTACCGAAAATGGTCTCTTGGCAACAGCGAGAAGACTGTTGGGGCAGCGATCACCACCCAATTCGCACCGGTCTTATTCCGGAGTCAACAGGTTGCCTTCGTCACCAGTGCACAGTGGTGAACGATACTTTCTGATCTGCCCTCTACACTTCCATCTCAGCGATGACCCCAGACCCCACCGATGCGCTTCGCCGTTGTTCTTGCGGATGCCTCTCAGCATACGTGGGTGTAATAGACCCGCCCAAAGCCCGATATTCAGGTCCTGCCGCTCTGGGACAAACGTAAACAAGCGTAAGTAATTGCCACCTGGGACCTGTCCTCGATACCTACCAAGCTGCAGTATCAGCAGCCTCACCGCATTGCTCCACGGCACGAGAAAAGACATTCAATGGGGCGATAGATTTGAATATTGCGCCTCTCTTCGTCCGTCATCTTTCTTGGGCGTCCTGTCCTGGCCCACCTTTTGTGCAATGGAATCCGGCAGTCGCCCTCTGGAAGAAGCAGCCTGTGCTTCTCTTGCATTAAACAAGAATCCGCACAATTTGCACCGACGTCGGCAGGCGTTGTTTCCTGCCTTTGATGCTGGGCCAGTGGCAATGTCGGTTCTGTTCCCCCTTCCAAGCAATGTGGGCGTACCGCCAACTGATGATGCAATTTCTTACATTCAATTACCGTACACAATGGCTGAATTCTTGTCGGCGATTGATCAAGCTAAACTGTAGACTGCTCCGGGTCCTGACGGCATTACTCATGAGGTTTACAAAAATATTGACGGCCTAGCTCTCACTATTTATTTGGACTTCCTAAATAAGGTGTGGCTATCTGGGCAACTCGCTGAATCCTGGCTTCGGACAGATATTGTTCCGTTGCAAAAGGCTGGGAACCGACTGCACGAATTTCGCAACCTGCAGGTAATCGCTTTGATAGCTACGCTGTGCAAGCTGTTAGAGCAGATGCTCGCGCACGTTTCAATGGTATCACCCGGCGCAAATTGGATTCAGGCATCATCTTCGTACTGAAGATGGCTTGGAATACCTGTCATCTATGGTTTTGTTGCGAGGCCGTTCTCGCGGTGTGAGGAATATACTAGCTATAGACATATGCAAGGCGTATAAGAACGTTATTCACGCTGCAATATTGCAAACTGTATGTTGTATTCGCCTCCCAGACAAGTCTGTGACTCTGTCTGACACGTTATTGAACACCGGTTTTTCTATACGCATCAATGGTGGAAGCTTCGGCTCGTTTACACCAGTACGCGGCGTACGACAAGGCTCTGTTCTGTCTCCGCTACTTTTTGACATCGTCATGTTGCCGCTGGCTTGGTACCTTTCCACTATCCAAAACGTGTATTTCCTAGTGTACGTGGATATGGTCAGTTCATCCAGACCGGCCAGAAATGGTGCTTGTGTGTGGGCCTTACCGTCTCTCAAGAGAACACTGCTGCGCTTCCCGTCGAAAACACTTGATGCCGTCGCTCTCTTGCATTATCTCCGACCATACTCTAGCTGATTAGGTCCGCCATTTTCGTTGTTGGACACTAAAGCTTGACTTTGGGCTAGTTGGGTACACATGACACCTTAGGAAAGACCGCGACAAACTTGGACAGAGAGACGACAAAACGACACGAGCGCTGACGAACAACTGGTGAAATTTTATTAGATTTGGCAATAAATAAAAGAAGGAATAATCATACGCGTATGATTACGTTGTTTTCTTCTATTTGTTGCTAACTATAATAAAATTTCACCAGTTGCTTGTCAGCGCTTGTGTCTGTTTGCCCTCTCTCTGCCAAGTTTTTTGCGCTGTTTTCTAAGGTGTTGTTGGACACCTTCGGGTTCTCTACTTGAAGATATCGGCTTCACATTCAGCGGCTCAGTGGCTCTGATCTGCTCGACAGAAAGCTGGACAAATGCTCCACCTTGTTCGCTGGATCTCCCAGAAGTCTGGTGTGGCATGCTGGACTATTTCCATTCTCCTAGTGCGCTGCGTACTGCAACAAAGGCTCGTGCACCAGGCACAGTCCCAGCACATGACGCAAGGAGGCTGGTACCGGCTGGAGGTCACAGGGCGGCCATGCGCACTATTACTGGACTCCCCCGCCTTACACCAATTGCACAGCTTCAAGCAGAAGCACAGCTAAACACGCTAGATAAACTCATCCATCAGCGTAGTTGCGCACGCCTGCTGATACGTGCACTGGTTCCAGAGGCAGCAGCTCTCGCCGCGTACATGGGCAGCCGCCAAATACGATGCCAGCCTTTTCTGCCGCAAGGCCGCCCTACCTGTTCCATCAGGTGACGAACAACCAGTTTCTAACAAGGCAACACATTCGTACCTCGGGCCTTCACCAGCCTCCAGATGCCGTCCTTCATGTCCCTGACTGGGCGCCTGAGACGTAACCACAGGTTTCCCAGGCTTTGTGGACGCCGGGGCATAAGACTGCTTCGTCACGGCTAGCTTGACGTGTTCCTCTCACCCTGCCCTAAATCAAAGCTGCGCGTACGACTCACGCCGTCCACTCCCAAGCCTGCTATCAGAACTTACTGCCATTAGAGAAGGCCTGCAGGCGCTGTTGCGACGTTGTCATCCCACCGCTGACAACCTGTTGCTGCATGCGCGAAGGCGTACCCGAGCCGAGCTTCATCGCCTCCGACATTCGTTTGGTAGCGTGGTGAAGCGAGCGGTCAGCCAATGTTGCAGCCATGAAGAAGACAGAAGCCGAAGGCAAACCTAACTTGTTTACGTCATAGCGAGAGATGAGCCGAAGCCAAAGAACAATGCCCCGACGGGCGAGGTTACAGTAAGGGACTCGAGCAGAGTGACAGCATTGAATCACTGCTCAAACAGGAATGAACTAGAGCGCTTCTGTGGTCTTATTTATACCCAAAGCGCCAACGGTTGAAACAAGCGTTACCTCTACATTGTGCACAACATACGAACGACATAGAGACACACAAAACTCTCTCCAGAGTTTGTGCGCGATCGGTAGTAGCGGCGTACGCTGAGTCCGAGAGAGGAGAGAGAGTTCTCCGCAACAGCTTCTGCGTCCTTCGGAGAGGTTGAAGACTGACTTGTTTGCCAACACCGGTTTGAATCGCGCCGATAGATAGCGAGGCGCCTGAGGTCCAGGCCTGTCGCAGCTTGTTTTCCGTCGGTTGCCTGCTTAAAAGGTGCACGTAGTGGACGCTTCGGCGCACATCCGAGGAGTATTGAACGAAGCACTGCGGCGGGCTGAGTAGTAGTAGCTTTATCCATCGGGTCTGAGATCCCGATGGATAAAGGTCTTCAACCGTTGTCCGGAGGGCAGTTTTCGGAGAGAAGTGCTCGCAAATGCTCAAACCCAGGCTTGGGCTCTACGGCACCGTGCTGGAGCTTCATGAGGCCGGTCATTGGACGAGTAGTGGCTCCCTAAGAACGTCTTTGGCTTGGTCAGGCAAGCATCAAAACAACACAGGAAGACACAACCGCATCGCTGGCAAGTGAGAAGACAAATCTACACTGAAGATCTACCAGACTTTTAGTTGCGAAAAATACGCGACTAACTAGCTAAACTAGTTATATTTTAGCCCAGCAGTACTTTAGCCAAGCACACAAACTTGAAAGGTGACATTTGGTGTGATTGCAAATGTCCCACACAAAAAGAAATATAATCGTGAAGGGCGAAACCTGTTTCATAAAAAACAATGAAATGGAGAAAGTCAGGCGTCGACAGACCACCCAGTCGAAAAACACAACAGGAATTTATGTCGCACAACAGAAATTTCTGTCGCACGACAGAGATTTCTGTCGCATGACAGGGGTTTCTGTTGGGACTACATGATGGTCTGTCGTGCGACAGGAATTTCTGTAGTACAACTACAGAAAATCTGTCGAACGACAGGCATTCCTGCCGCACGACAGGGATTTCTGTTGAGACTACAGGATGGTCTGTCGTGCGACAGAAATTTCTGTAGTACAACTACAGAAAATCTGTCGTACTACAGGCATTTCCGTCGCACAACTGGGATTTCTGTTGGGAATGCAGGGTGGTCTGTTGTGAGACAGGAATCTCTGTAGTATGACGACAGAATGTCTGTCGTACGAAAGAAATTCATGCAGTACAACACACATATCTATCATGCGACAGACATTCTGTATTCCCACTACAAAAACCTTTGTAGTAGAACTACAAAATGCCTGTCGCATGAGACACCACAAAATGTGCTTCAGCCGCTACATCTAGCATTCCGTATTTACTATTATTATCTGCCGTGCGACAGACCATTTTGTAGTCCCTGCATATTTTTATTGTGTGAAAGACAATTTTAGATTCATTGCAAAAGTGTCACATGACAGACCTTTCAGTATTGCTACAGAATCCCCTGCTTACCCTGTCGGAAAACGCCGCGTTTTCCAGCATTAGGAGAACGATAAATATGCCAGAAAGAACGGAATACACTGGAAAACGCCGAGCTGGACAACAGCTGATCTTAAACAACAGCGCAAAAGACAAGGACTAGGAAAGAAGCACATGCAAGCGCTGCTGTGTCCTTGACTTTTGCGCTGTTTAAGATCAGACTGAACCAACTGGCCCCAGTCGAGACGCTAATTTTGGACAACAGCAACGCGGGGACCGCATTTTTCAGAATTAGGAGAGCGATGGAATACGCGGGAGACAACGGAAAACACTGGAAAACGCCGCACTGAACGACAGAAATGCGGGGAGGTTGCTGGAGAGCATCGAATAACACGGGGACATTGCCTTTGGGGACAGGGCTTCAGCCAGGACGAACGGGATAACATGAACAGGATAGTGTGGTGCCGCTGCTTGGCTGGACACGGTAATGCCGCGCGCCGGTTAAGGGCTGGACTGGTTGTATTCGAGCGCCGCAGTCGACGCAGATGCTGCGAAACTTGGTGTTTGTGGCCCGTGCGGTGCCGCAAATTCCCATTTATTTTAGCGTGCGCTGCACGGGAACAATGGTGCGTGCGAGTGACGGTCATCTCGTTCAATTGCATTGCAAGCGTCTGTTGTAATGAACGTTTGTTGCATTGCTGCCAGTAGTGTTCTGGCCGTGTTTAAAAAAAAACCTTGGCTACAAATTTGCAATTAACAACGCAACTTAGCACAAATCACTCTAATGTTGGAACATCTAAGCGTAGCCCCATAACCAAAGAAATGGATACATAAAGAACTTCGCAAATTCCTTGGCTTCTTTGAGTGAATTGCAATTGCATATATTGTACTGTGGACAATCTTTGATAAAACAATGAGGCAATAAGGGTAGCCCATCGGCAAAACAGACGTATAAAGGACAAGCAAGACGTGCTTTTTGAAGACGTGGTGTAATAATTACAGGGCACATTCTGACATGTAATTTGGGGTGTTCTTGAGAGCCCCATTGTTTCAATCTGCGTCCTGTTTTATTTTTTTAGCGAGCAATTTGTTTATTTTAACGCGAACCATGTGTCCAATCAAGCCTAAATAGTTAAAATAAGATTCTAAAACCAGCTAACCAGTTGCAGCTACATGTGTGAAAAAAAAGAAACGGCGCCAGTGAACAGGTTTCATTAACAAGATGTGCAAAAAAAAATAAATGTAGAAAGAAAGAAAACGCACGCCTTCGCTCTAGCCCGGCTCTTCGGAAGAAGTTCGAGGAAGCATCGTGACCCCTGAAGGCATGTCGCGCGACAGCACTCACGGGGTAGGGAGACCACAATACGAAGAAATGGGAAGGGTGGGGAGGGGTCACCAAACAAGTTCTCGTGATCGGCCGGTTCCCTCCTTACCCTTCTTTTGTTCCCTCCTGCTTTGTTCCCTCCTGATTTTCGTCTTTCGGTCAAAATTTGGCGTTGGCTGCGTGGCCGAGTGGCTCGTTCACATTTAGCACCGGCGCTTTGCCTAGCTGCAGTTACGCGTAAGTTTTTGTAAAAACGTGCATCTTATGCATCCGCGAAGTATCAGCAGCAACGTTTGAAGCTTCGGAAGCTGTGGTAAAAACAAGATCAGTGGTCCGGATTTCAAGTATCTCGAAGTGAGTACTCCTGTAGCGACGACTAACGGTGGTGCTTGGGATTATTGGCACATTGATGCGAGTGAATACGACGAATTTCGCAGGCAGTGTGATTTCGAATACGTGCGATGTGCTTCGACAATCGACTGAACTTGCAATGACCCCTGCGGAACTACGGCAGGTATCGTGCGTGCATACTCTTCGAGATAGTGCAGCACCACAGAGACGTGCGCTTTTCGTCACAGGATGCCCTTCCATGTTTTACTGTGCAAATGCATTGTCAACGGATCAAGGTTCACCAAGGCAAGCATTCCAGCTAAAGATTGGTTTCCCATTTTAATTCTCTCACGTTCTCTCGCGTTTTGCTGTTTAAATAAATCAGGTTCAAGAAATATTTGTTTGCTTGTATTTAATGGTCATAACTAATATAAGGAACGAATTTTCGAACGGTTATTGTCCATGCTCGTTTAATAGTTGTTTTTTCTATGCGAGAGAATAAATTTTCTTTCATGAACTGATTGAGCGTCATTGACGGAACGCGATGATGGGACGCGATTTGGCCCTGCTTCAGAAGCACGGGCAAATCAGCTGAAAAGTGCCCGAATGAGTCTAGCTAAATTTTGTAGCGCTACTTAGATGTCCCTGAAGGAAGGACTTCTGTATTTCTTGTTAACAGCTACGCGGGTTTGTAATTACACGGCTATTAAAGAAAAAAGTCCTAGAGCGAGCATCGGCCACGCTATTCGCTGGAGACCGCGTGGTCTCCGGTGTGTTCCAGCGTTACGTTCCAGCGGCTGCCGGATCCACGAGTTTCCGCGTGTGCAGTGTGCGTGTGCACGAGTTTCCACGACTGCACAAGCATCAGGCATGTGCAATCTTACATTGCCTTTTGGTACGGCTTTCTGAAATCAGTTATTCACTGAAAACAATTTTAAGCTTCTTCGAGAAATGCAAGAATTCCCCCAAACGCTTATGTTTGTTGGTCATATTTTTATTGAAATTGTTATGCATATCCTGCATACTTCAGGTACTTAATAAAAAACATCACGGTAAGTAAATTTCTTATGCAAAACAAGTTGAAATTAGAGACATGACAGGATTTACTACGAAAACAGACATGACAGGATTTACTACAGAATACAGAACAGGATTTACTAGACTACAGGACAGGATTTACTACAGACTACATGACAGGATTTACGAAAAACTACAGGACAGGATTTACTACAGACTACAGGACAGGATTTACTACAGACTACAGGACAGGGTTTACTACAGACTACAGGACAGGATTTACTACAGACGACAGAATGTGCCATTCCCTCACAGGATCATTGTGTCGTATTTTTCTGTTGTGTTTTTCGACTGGGCTTCTCACGCTGAGCGCTGCGAATTGAGCTCTCGTCATTGCCCTGAGCTTTCCCCTTTCTGAGTCGCACTTTAGGTGCGCCGGTTCTCTTGACGCTGCAGCGACAGCGTGAAAGGACACTGGCTGTTATTTTCGACAAAGGTAGAGTGCGCGGAGGAGCGACCGAGATTTTGCAGCGTTCGAACGAGAGGCGCGCATTCCTTCTTGGAGGCGGCGTTCCCTTGGCGCGAAGTGCCCCTTGGCGTGCCCGCACTGGAACAGGTGCCACAAGAACGCGCGGAAGTTTTTTCTATCGCCTCGTTAGTCGCCTTTTCACGAATGAGTTCAGCAAGCAAACGTGGGAACACGTTTCGTTCTGTCCTCTAGGCTGGTTGGTTACCGACTTCACTTCAGCCATAGGCTACACCTGAATAGTCAAGTGACTTAGCCCGTATTTCGCCTATCATAGGAAGCATCGCCTGGGAGTGACAAGGGCACAACGAGCTCTCTAGACCCTTGTAGTTCCCACCTGTCACTACCTCGTCGTCCCTCGCGCTTTCGGCGACAGCCTCAGCACGCGAAGACCGAAGCGTGATCCAGTTCTCCTTTCTCACTGCGACGGCTACACTACATCCAAGCTGCCCTGTCGCAAAAAACGGCTCAGCCGCCCGCGACACCTGAATCTCTACAAGCTCGGTTGGCCGTTGGTAGAGGTTGCGCCCATGAGCTTGTGGCAGGACGGAATCGGCTTGCTCACTGGCGAGATCATCATTACTCCCAACTGAACCGTGCAAACCGTTCGCTGCCTCGACTGCAGGCTTTGCCCCCATGTCGCTCGTTTCTCCCGTACCGTCCGAAAGAACACCCTCCGTTTCAGCGGACTTGTGTGGCCTCTCGGTGACCTCATTGTTTATGCATTCCTGCGAAACGTCGCCATCTCGCGAAATGTTCACCTTCAAGTCTGGGGATATTGTCAAGACCTCCCGCGATGCTTAACCTTCCGAAAACTCGGCCGAGATCTCCAAAACAAACGCCGACATATTATCGCACTCCGTGGACACGCACTGCCCTCTGCCGACCGTCGGAGCTAATGCGTCTTCGTAATCTATATCACAAACCTTGTCGCGCTGCTGGGCCGCAACAGTAGTATTAACTCTATGGCCGCAACGGTCGCTACCGACTCGCGCCCCCCGAGCGCCTGCTACTGGCAGCGCTGGCACGGTGCTTTCCTCGACAACGAGGTCTTTTTCGAGCAACAATTCTAACTCAGGCTTCACTTCTTCCTTTTAGAGTTGAATTTCCTGCTCTAGGTTATTCTTCTCCCCTTGGAGTCTCTCTTTCTTGAGCTTCTTTCTTTCCCTTCGGATTCGCTCGATCTTGAGGCCGCACCCTCGCAAGTTTTCCTCGTGCTCCCGTTCCTGTTTCTGCCTCTCGAGCTCCTGTTCTCGTTTTCTTTCCTCGCGTGCTTCACGCTGGCGCTCAGCCTCTGCAGCCTGACGTTTAGCGGTCTCCTTGTCATTGATCAGCTCAACGCAGACAGACAGCTAGTCATCGTCAGGCCCAACAGCGAGTACAGCCTCTACCAGCTTTGGCGTTCTCAGCGCGTCCGAAACGTCCAAGCGCAACTCTTTTGCAAGCTCCAACAACTGCGGTTTTTTCAACGCCTACAAATTCATGGCCGGTCTAGAGTATTCCTATCCCACTGCTCCAAAATGTTTTGCGCGAATAACCCACACGACAAAAACACACGTCCTACCAGCTACCTTCAGAAGCATGGTAAAACTCAATAAATAAACGTCCGCACCCACCATTGACCGCCGTGAATTCTGCGAAGTCCGAAGCCGCCTTGACGTACGTGGTGTTGGATATAGTGAACTAGAATACTTGGGTATTCTAGTTTGCCATAGTGTTGGATCTCGCACCATCGGCTCCAGTTGTTACGAAGTTGCCATCCGACCGCTTCCGACCAGTTTTTGTGACGTTGTCATCCCACCGCTGACAACACGGTATGCATGCGTGAAGGCGTACCCCAGCCGAGCTCTGTCGCCTCCGGCATACGTTTGGTAGCGTGATGAAGTGAGCGGCCAGTAAATGTTGCAGCCATGAAGAAGACCAAAACGGGAAGGCAAACGTAGCTTGTTTACTTTATAGGCACCGGACACTGAAGTTTCCGCGCGACTGCAGCGCCGCCTTTCGGCGTAGCTTAGCAACTCTGGGTCGGTGGATGTCGCGACCGGCCGCTCAGCCCTCGCAAAAACACACGCGCTGCATGCGGTTCGACGTTGTGTGGCGGAAGTTTTTTAAGATTGAATTGGAAAACATTTAATAATGGCAAGTTGCAGAGTCCGAAATGATCAAAATGCTGCAGGAAAGAATTAGTGGCATCGCCGCTACTGCTGCGTGAAGGACAGCCACAATCGCAAAAGTCAGCCTGCCATCGTTCTGTACAGGTTTTTCGCTCGAGCTGCCATGGTAGAATAAGAGTAACAAGAAATGAATAAGTAAGAAGTGTCAAGTAAGTAAGAAAGTAATAACATTTTTTGTCTGTGGAAGGTATAAAATTATGAGTACGATTACCTTTTATGCGCAGCTCAGACACGAAGGGCCGTAAAAATAAAACGTTTGCGTTCAGTATTTCATACACAACGCGTGCTGTGACGAATCGAATGCCGTCGTAGTATTTGCATACCACAAGGTATTACGGCTTCCGCCACTACTGTTTTATCAGCAGTAACCTTTTTTTGACGGCATTCAAGGCACCGAATAGATGCCAAAAGGTGGCACAAGAGTATGTTCACAGGACTTCGCGGTGCCAAAAGCAATGTCACGATGGTTAATACGCATTCGTTTACTGCCCTACTTTGTTCCCCGAAGTGTACAGAGTTCGGCCACGCATTCCAAGCGAGAGCGTGGAAAGCTATCAAAGGTAAGGTTCCATTCACTCGCGCTGACTTCTTTCATGCGTTTTTCGTACTGTGAAAGTTGAGGTTATTAATGTTTAAGCAGAGGATGGCGAAGAGGAGGAAATACTTTTTGGAGAATTCCGAACAGCCTGAACAATCTGTAACACAATTAGCCGCTACGACGACTCTAACATTACTCACAAGATAGACTAAACGGAATCTTCGTAAAGACAACCGCCGCTCCACAGCAGATTTCGGACACTGTAGAACTGCGTTAACTTTGTCATCAGCTAATAACGTTTAGAATGCGTGGTTAATTAGTGACAACACCAACCGAGCTGAAGACGAACTGCAGTGTGCTTGCGGGAACAGAGGAAAGAATAACACAAAAACGCTTTTGTCGTGGAGCGCCGTTATATTCGATGAGGTCACTTTATTAGGCTGTGATACAAGACAAAATGCTACTGACTTGAATTTGCACTGTAGACAAGCTTCCTTGCTGAGAATAGCACTTCGAAACGATGTCTGTCCCGTCAATTTCTTTTACGGCGTTCACGCGCGCGGGAACGAACAAACTCCACGCGCACTCGAGGCCGACAGTACTATTTCAGCCCCGTTATTTTCCCGAAATCGTACAGAAGCACTTTAGGTTCTGGGAAACTATTTGCCAGAACAGTTTTCATGGTCGAGAGACTTTTCAAAAACAATAGCAGAATCGCAAAAACAAACAACCGAGAGGTGCCGAATATATGAACGCGCAGCCACCATCTGGCTCTCACCGACCCAAAACTAGCTCAAGCTTTCGCGGGGCGGTGCTGGGTCCACTTATTCGTCGCGCCTTTTGAGCAGTGACCGGTCCCTGTAGATGAGCCGAAGCCAAAGAACAATGCCCGGCGGGAGAGGTTACAGTACAGGACTTTAGCAGAATTACAGCATTGATTCACTGCTCAAACAGGAATGAACTACAGCGCTTGGGGGGTCTTATTTATATCCAAAGCGCCAACGGTCGAAACAAGCGTTCCGTCTTGGTTGTGCACACTATACGAAAGGCACAGACACACAGAACACTCTTTCCAGAATTCGTGAGCAAAAGGTAGTAGCGGCGTACGCTAAGTCTGGGAGAGGGGAAAGAGGAGGTCTCCGAAACACGCTTCTGCGTCCTTCGTACAGGCTAAAGCCTGCCTCGTCGGCCAACGGCGGTTTCAATCACGCCGATAGATAGTGGGGCGCCTGTGATCCAGGCCTGTCGCAGCTTCGTTTCGGTCGGCTGAAAGTATGAGTCACCGACAAGGAGCCTGCTTGAAAGGCGCACGTAGTGGAGGCATCGCCGCACAACCGAGGTGTATTTAACGAAGCACAGCGGCGGGCTGAGTCTTAAATGCGCTTACATTGACTTTGACTGCAGGGTACCAGCTGGAACTTTACATAGACTCAACGGCAGCTATTCCGGCTTCGCGTCGCGTTGCTTGTTGTGCAAGCCTGGCCGTAGACATTCACATGTATATGGACACTAAGCCATGCCCTGTCCGCGTTTTGTGGATTCGTCGGGATGTGTTTCCTGCCCGCACAGCGGTGGATCGCGCCTGTAACAGCGACCTCCCATGGCCACTACCCCTTCTTCCAGTATCTGTGATAGAAGAACTGCTGGTGCAAAAGGAAACACACCGTCGCGCCATGCGTGCTTTACTACCACCGCGTGGACCTGACCTCCCCCGTGGGCTCGCTCGTTCGGAGGAGGTGGTAAACGCAGGCTTCGTGTTGGGGTGGCGTTATGCCGAGCAGTTACACACACTTGGCCTGCCTGCTACCATGCGCCGTTTGCGCACACTTGCCCCTTCTGTGTGTTTCCTACGTCAGAAGCTCGCGTTTACTTAGGCCTCAGAGACGCTCGCATGCAACACCTCGGAGGCACAGGGCTTCATCCTGGCAGACCCCAGTCTCAAGCGCTGGATATAGCGGCCCCAGCACCGGTCTCTTCGCGAATTTTTGTACGTTTCGGGTGCCGTTGTAGCGCCACTATCATCATCTTCCTCAGTGCCACCATCATCATCAGTAGTTGGGCCAGCTGGCACAGAAGACACGCAGCACTCGGCTCTCGATCTGGAACGGCACCCCGTTTCTACTCGTGTCGTCCTGACCTTGGCACGGCCAGTGCAACCTAAATTAAACGTTGGCTCGGCCACACCACCTCATCGGCCACCTACAATTTGGTGACCCGGATGTGCGGCTTCGCCATGGTATTGCAACTCTGTTTCCCCAACCACAACGCGGAGGACGCCACGCGAAGAGCGTTCCCCGCCCTCCCAGACCTTCCCTTGCTGATTCCGTTTGACTCCATCACAAACCACGCTGCATGCTTCGTCACCCTGGAGAGCCATTTTTATGTTCACGACTTCCAGTCCCACGAAACCGGGTACCTCGCCACTTTAGAGATGTTACCTGCGGGTCTTACTGAGCGCATCCAGCTGCCAGCCCCAGGCCCAAGTGCATACGACGATCTGAAGACCGCTTACCTAAACCACTTCGGTATAGGAATGCCTTTGTCTACACCACCACGCCTTCCAATGGCATCCGTGGATTACACGTCTCCGGCAGCTCCACCCTCGCCTGACCAACAAACGCGAGCAGCGACTATGACTTGCGCAGCCAAGCCAGCTTTGCATTGGAGGAGGACGGGAATGGCAGGCACTACACTCGAGTGCTGCCAAGTTTCATGGCCGTGCAGAAAGCTCTAGCTCTGCCCATGGACGGTTGCACGGAGCCGCCTGTGTAGAGCTGCCGGAGGCCGGCCGTCTCGCCCTCCATCAGGGCACGAACCTCCCGATGGATAGCCTTGGTTTGTGTTCGGTGCTTGTTATGAATCCTTGGGAGCGTGGCGCTAAACCGGAGATCGCGTGGTAGCTTGTGGTGGTGTCTCAATGGGAGACGCTGCGGAAGCGGAATGTGGCTCTCGTAGGTGGATGCCGGCAAATCCGTCAGCGAGTAGGGGCGGCCGCGGTAGCGCTGTAGAAGTGGTGGCACATCCGGTGTGCTATGGAGCAGGTGAACGGGGTGCAGCACCATCTGCAGGGCACGCACCTGGATATTCCAGAAGCCACCCTCTTTGTAGTTACTTGCAGCCGAGGCGTGCTCGCGAGGCTAAGGCAGAGGCGCGCGCTGGTCTCTCTCCTGCTCTTTCCACCGCAGTGGATGCAGGTGTACCAGTGGAAGGGCGACAGACGTGGATGCCATTCTATGAAACACTCTCAGGGCCATGGGGAGTGAGCAGCCCTGGTCTCGTGCAAGAAGCCTCCGCATGTCCCGCTAACTCCCGCTGTGAGCTGCTGGAGTGCCTTGACCAATGGGATAGAAGTCACCCGGCAAGCAATGAGGAGTCTCAGGTATTTGACCCTCAGGCATCACGGCAGTTGCACGCCGCTCAGGGTAAGGGGGTGTTGTCTTGCGTACGTGGTAGCCACGTGGGTGGTACATCATGGCCTTTGTCTTGGCCTCAGACAGCAGCAGGCCACGGCTTCTGGGCAGGCCTGCGACCGCCCCCAGCACCTCCATGAGGCAAGCCGTCACCTGGCACTGCTGTCTTATGGGCCCGCGTGTTGACACGGCGGCGTGGCCCGCATAGACAGAAATTCCCACTGGATACTGGATACCAGCGGAATTGCAGTCTGCAAGGAGAGCGAGCACCAAATTGAACAGGAACGTACTCAGCACGCTCGCGTGGGGCACCCCAGAGCGGACGTCTTGTAGGCTACTCGTCGCCCCGCCTCTGAAGGGTCGGGCCAGCCAGAAACACCTGAACATTACAGGCATTGGTGAACATTTTGAGCCTGAAATGCCCCATGACGGCTATTTCGTCCAAACACTCCAGGATGGTGTGTGGGGTAGAGAGCCAAACGCCGATCTCACGTCAAGAAAAACGAGGTAGGCCACCTCCTCGTCGTTGCCTGCTTGCTCCAGCATGGAGACGACGTCCCCCAGTGAGTCAGCAGTGCAGCAGTGAAGCCTGAAGCCGCTCTGCTGCGCCGGGAAGACGCCCGCTGGTCAGCTATCCACTGCAGACAGGACAGGACGGTGCGTTCCATGAGATTAGCTGCCGCCGACTTGAGAGACACTACCCAGTAAGATGCTGGCTTCATGGGTGGCTTACCCACCTTCAGGATGGGTGATACCAGTCCCACCAGCCAGGATGCCGGAAGGAAAGCTCCCCTCCACAGTCGGTTGAAGAGACGCAGGATTGGCCTCCGCTGGCTGACGTCCAGCTTTTCCAGTATCTGGTATGTCACCCCGTTGGTCCCAGTGGCGCTTCGACACTTGGGGCAGCGATCCAGGGTGGCCTAGAGATACCGTGGCGTGATGTAGAAGCGTCCCACAAGTTCACATAGCTGGTATCGCATCTAAAAAACCAACACATCTGTCTAGAGTTCCTGTCACCGCAGATATCCGCTAACAACACCACCAAAACGTTCAAAGCGCCGGAGGAACCACTGAAAAAACAGCCGGAGCCTGCGTCGTCCAATGCAACGGCTCATTCCACTAAGTAGGGAGCGCCGAGTGGTGGCGCCACCCGTCAAACTGCCTATACGCTCGGCCTCAACGGTGGCACTTGCTCGGTCCTTCCTAACCTGACTGATGCGCTCGGTGTCGTTGGAAAGAACGGATCTATTTATGGACACTAGTCCTGGCTATTCTTTAAAGATGATCTGCCAACATAATATTTTCCAGGAACACATGGTGTGCGCCCCATTGGGCTGCTGTTTTGATGCCTGTTTTGTGGTTTCCTTAAGCGAATTCTTAGCTCTAGGCTGTATGCCTCATTTGCCAGACGCATGCACTCGACGTCTAAGGCCTTGGCGTTTTTCCCACTACAATCGTTTTTGCCGTCGACATGAAACCGTTGGGGTTAGATGTATGCAGCTTGGCTGTAAAACCACTCAACTCCAGTGTGGAGTATGTCAATGGTATGCGTCATTGTCTGCTTTGTACATTGTACTTGGATCCTTTCTGTGCTAAAATTAGCAAACTCAATTTTGCATGGGGTACTTCTTAGAGTTTAGTAACGTGCGAGTACTCACACATGCGGATGATGTTGCTAATTTATGCATTGATTGCGGAAATGTTAACAAGGCTTCGGGCATGACGCACAAATGCTGTGATAAAATTGGCGATGTGTCAGTGCTAAAAAAATGTGTTGGAATATGGCATGGTGATTGCTCACTTCACTTCGGAAAGTATTTCATAAACAGTGACTTGGTCAACGAGGCCTACTTGCTATCTCGGCAGCCCCTTTGAGCGTTACCAAGAAAAATGGAAGGAAGCAGCACAGGAGATGCGTACGCAAACGGAAGGTGGGGCAAAGGAATGTGTCCATCTTTTTCTCGAGTGCGAGTATGCAATTCGTTTTTGATATAGAAGCTATCTATGGTGTGCAAACGTTCTTTTCCAAGCCAAGCGTGAAAAAATTTTATTGGACTTCCGCTATGTTTGAATGGCCGTCCCAGCTTGAAAGGGTGAGCCGATAAAATGTATTAAACGTCTGAAAATGAGGTGGATTCGCATTCCTATATTTGTTTATTGGACAGCTTAAATTGCGCTCTTCATTTTTAGGGAACGGTCCCACTCATTCGACTCCATACTGCTAATTATTTAGCGAATGTTTAACCCGCTTTTGTGGCGTCAAAAAGCTCTAGGAACACATGTGCATGTAACTTGTGGTCGGAGTAAAGTCCTTTCGCGTACGGGTTCTTGACCGCTTGTTTTTCTCGTGATTTTCTGTTCTCAGAAAACCACAAGATTTTGCTAAAAAATGAGACGCTGTATAGTACTAGTTTCCGTGCTATCCTAGGTCAAGGTATTTTAAAGAAGTCAAGAAACGGCCAGTACCAGGAGCAGTAAACCCAATCTTTAATAGGCTGCACAGAGAAACTCTACTGGTTAAAGCTTAGATGCTAAGCAAATATCCATCTTCTTTTATTACCAAGAGTTTCTTGTGCAAGATACCAAAAGGTGTAGAAGAGGTCTTTCTACATTGTGGGGATGACGTCTGCTTTAGGGGTACCGTCAAACGCACTCTTAAAAGGAATTTCATCTTCCATGCCATTGCAAGCAGCGTCTCTCTATCGCGCCTTAATTTGTACTTCACGATTTGCTTTTTCTCTTGGGCCTGCACCAAGTCTGTCCGAGCCGAATGCATTTTAAGAATACAGATGTAGATGTGTGTTTAGAGTGCTCTCATTTAATAAAAATTGTTTTAAAAAATTCGCGATGCGCTCATTCAGCAAGGTTCAGATAATGAGTTGTTAGTTATTCATGAGGAACATACAGTAATGAAATGGAACAAATAACTGCCTGATGAAAGCATGGCATTGCTTTTTAAATCAATCATCCTCTGTAGCTCATCTCTCCAGGCCCATGTTTTGTAAGTGTGTCTTTTGCAGGGAGCAATAAAGAAAAAGAAACGACACAGCCGCACAGACGTCGCCTTGATAACGCGAGGTACCCAGGTGAATTTCTAACCCCGGGAAGCCTTTTTATCCTTAGGCGCTTGTGTACAATTTGCATTCCTCTACTGCTTGTGGCAGTGCGCTGGCCACCGTCAGTCAACCATAAAAAGTTTCAAAGTATAAAACATATTTTGCACAATAGCCTCGCTTCCTTCTTCAATGCATGAGCGCCTTTATGACCAATACATTGATATTTGATGTGATCAAAGCTGTCACTGTATTTTAGCGCACCTAACTTTTTAAAATGCGGGACAGGTTGTTTTTCAAGGTCCGAAACCCCCGCAATCTTGGAAGTACTTATGTTATCTTGAATAACACATTCCAAAAGTGTTGTTTTGAGGCACTTTATCACACGATAAACTGAATGTTTTCTGTTAGAACGGCATTATACAGGGAGGCAATAAATAAGCTTTCTGTTTAACTAATTAAGAGTACATGCAAAGTACTGCTATTACCAGCTACGTTCGCTAGTACATGTAAAGTTGGTTTTGTCGTCGTGACATGCGAGTACAAAAAGAACCTTGAGCGAACAGTTCGGGAAATCCATTCCTAAAAGCACGCCGATGTAGTGCGAGCTTCAGTATGAAAATCTCCACATTGGTCCACCACAAAACAAATGTAGTTGCAGTGTATCAAATATCACCGTACAAGTTGTGATGTTACATTTCGGCTTTAATGGCGTGTTTCCAAAGATTTCAAGCGTTCCTTCAATATAACGTGCACCTCCCCGAATCAAATAAGTCTTTTTCCACCGTTTGCAATCGATTGCGTGTGCGAACCAATGAGCTGTAGTTATTTTTCTTGCTAAGATAGGTGTTTGCAGCCTATTTCAACTGTGTGAAGGGCAATGGATAGTTCGGAGTTCAAGTAAATAAAAGCAGTGGCGATGGTGCAACATCACAGCTATTTGTAAGCTCGGTTTAATTGTATTACTATGACAGGTCGCTTGAAGTCGACACCAGTCTGTCGCTTAATTTTTTGTTGTTGTTTTATGTGCTGTTTATTTGTGCAAGGGCAACTTGGCCACAGAGCGCCAAATACGATGGTTTTTTTAATACTTCTGTGGTGTTATACTTCTTTAGTTTAATTTGTAAAAAAATGGTGTAGGTGGCCTTTCGTTAAAAGCAACATTTTGGTGTAGAGGACCATGCTACTAAGAGCTAGAATTGATGAATAGAAATGCAGTTCAGCTTTCAGTGATTACAAAGCGAGCCCTCATCTGAGGAGATAAATAAAACAATTATGTCCGATATGAAATTGTTTGTAAAAATTCGACTCGAAATAAATACTTTAAATCAAGACTGCGTTCAAACATAGTATTGTCTGCAAGGAAATGTGCCCGGTGAATAGGCATGTGGTGCCTGTAGAGTTCTGGAAAATGTCTGCGTCTGTCAGCGTAATGTTCTTTGCATTTGACAAAGATGTGAATAACGGTAAGTGCTTGTCGATATCTCGAACATTGGGGTCTTTGTGTGCCATTTAAAAGGTAATAATGAGTGGCCTGTGAGTGTCCTATACGTTACCTGCAAAGTGCGTAACTTAAATAACTCTGTTCCGTGTGTGTGTTGTGTATTTGCCTATTTTTGGTTTAAAAGCATGAAGTTGGTTCTCTGTCTGTGTCTTCCATTCTTCTTGCCATCGCTTTCAGAGTTGTCTGATGAGAGCCAAAGATCAGTGCAAAGTGTTATTGTCTCGTCGACCTCTTCACGGTGGGTGGCGCCAGCTGCTTGTCTTCCCAGCAGAAGCATTGCCAACTATTCCGCAATGGCCGTACACCCAGCAGATTGCAATTGGGAGCCCCATGGAGTAAGCACACTAATATTCTTAAGAAGTTAGTTGAAATGTGTATTTTGTGGCTTTCACCAGAGTACAAAGCCGTTACAACAAAAGGTGAGTATGTGTATATTACTCATATAGGTATTATGGTCTGTATTATGTCTTCAACAGACATCGGAATACTGTATGCTTCTGCTGGGAATATGCTGGTGTTGAGATTCATTGTTTTTGAGCAGACGTTTGGTCCAAGTACCGCGCATGCTACTGGAGACTGTGTTTTAGATGCATGAGTGTAGAATTTTGTGCATTGGTATTTGAGGTATAGAATTAGGAAGTGCTCTTGTATGAGGGCTCAAGGGGCTCGGTTATTAAAAATATTAACAAATAAGAAGTCGCACAACACGAGTAGGAGTTTCCAAGGTGCCATTAAACCCACAAAAATAGTTTCGGAGCGTCATTAAAAACTATTCTGGTCTCAGAGGCCTCAGATCTGGCTGTAAATGAGAAAGGTTGGGGGTGGGTGGGTGAGGGGCGTTTAAAAACGAGTTTACGGTAGCGCGATTACTTATTATGGAGTTACAGGGATTACGTGGCAGCGAGGCGACTTTAACAGCGTAAAAGAGCGCACTGAAATTAAGCTGATGTTCTAGGGACCACATGTCCTAATCCACATAAAGACGAAATGGGACTAGTACGCAAAGCACCTGTAGCTAGCCGGAGTCCTAGGTGCTGTACAGCACTGAGCATCTTGAGGGCTGTTTTTGATGCCGACTGATACACAGTGCTACCATAGTCAATTTTGGAGATAATTGCGCTGCGGAATATTTTCAGTAAGCATGTGTTGTCGGTGCCCTAGGACTGGGATGATAAAACTTTGTATGTTTAAGGACTGCATGCACTTCATTTTGAGTTGCTGAATGGGTGGAATGAAATTGAGCTTTTTGTCGTGCAAAACCCCCAAAAACTTTTGTCTATCCCTCACTGGGATTTAGCATCTATTGGGTGTAATGCATGGCTTCACTATGATGACTCACTTCCTAGAAACTAAACACAAGAGCATTAGTCGGTGTTGAACAGAAAGCCTTTTCGGTTGCCCATTTCGAGAGCCTGTTAACTCCTGTATGTACCTTTCTTTAACAAAACTGGTATGTTACAAGATTTGAAACTTAGCTGAATGTAATCCACATAAAATGAATAGAATAAAGAGCCTGGCAACACATTTTCCAGAGAATTTATTTTGGCAACAAAAAGTGCGCAACTCAAGACGGCCCCCTGAGAAACGCCATTGTCTTGGGTAAAACTTTGTGAGAGCGAGAAACCTACGCGAACTCTGAAAATACGGTGGATTAAGTAGCTTGTGATAAAATTTAACAGGTTTCCGCAGACTCCAAGCGAGTCTAAGCCCAGTAAAATTCGGTGGCGCTACATGGTATCGTAAGCCTTGTCTAAGTCCAAAAATGCGGACACGCAAGATTGTGTGTGAACGAAAGCATCTCGTACATAAGATTCAAAGGCAACAAGATTGTCGTTCTTAGAACAATGTACTCAAAAACCTGATTGCTGGTCATCCAGTACACCATGAAATTTCAAGTAATGCAGCAGACGCCAGGTAGTCTTTCCTAACAATTTACATAAGCAGCTTGTAAGAGCTATTGGTCTGTAGCTACTAGGTAGACCTGGTTCTCTTCTGTACTTACGCATAGGAATAACAATTGCCTCTTTCCCTGATTTTGGCAGCAGTCCTGTTTGCCATATCAAGTTAAAAAGGCAAAGAATTGCTTCAAGCGTGTCTTGGTTTAACTGTTTTATCATCTCGTATAGTATGTTATCTGCCCTGGAGCTGTTTTCCTACATTATAAAAAGCAATGGTAAATTCTTTTATTAGAGAAGAATTATAATCGTCGCTTGATATTTTCTTGTGAAGAGGTGAACATTCCCAAATCTTTTTATGATGCAGGAATTCTGTTGGATAGTAAGTAGAGCTGGAGATATGTTCAAAATGCTTGCGAAGGGCATTGGCCTGATCCTCTAGTGTGTCACCTGTTGTGCTAATAAGTGGGAGAGTGTTCGTGTTCGGACCCTGAAGTGCTCTTACTCTGTTCCATTCCTTGTGTGTGTGTCAGTTAATGAATTTATAAAGGCCAGGAATGTTCTCTAGCTCTCTGTTTTCGCTGCACGTCCAATGCGTCTCCCTTAGTCTGTTGCTCATGTAAATGCTATGAGGTTTTCAACTCATGGATATCTTCTGTAGGTTCTCCATGCCTTATTTTGTTGTTACCGTGCAGTCCTACACTAATTGTTCCCCCATGGCCTTGGCCTATTTTTGTGTTTATTGAAGCTCGAGGAATGGAGGAATGGGCGGCATCGATAATATGCGCAGTCATAATGTATGTGATTTGGTCAGTGTTTAGATGATGTATGGATGTCTAATAAAGCTCCGATAATCCTTTGAAATTCTTCCAGTTTACTCTCTCTTCTTTAAACCTTGACGGGATGGTTAATATTGCAAGGTTGTAAGCAAACCTAAGTATGACAGGAAAGTGATCACTGCCATATCGATTTGCAGCTACACTCCATTCAACTAGAGAAAATAGAGGAACTGCATGATTTGCTTTTCACTTTTGAAGACGTCACAACACCGGGAATAGGCTGCATGGGGATTTTCGCAGTTTGAGCATATTATTGTGCTGTCGGGCAATTTTCGCTTGGGTGGTCACGCTGAGCGCATATTGCGCATGTCAGCCTACCTCTGCATGTGGTGGTACCATACCCATAACGCTGACACTTGAAGACTCTGCGTGGGTGTGGAATGTAAGGGCGAAACTGACAGCGAATGAAAGCAGCATTGATGGTCTGAGGAAGAGATCTGCTGTCAAAGGTTAGTACAGCATGGTTTGTCTAGATTTCTTTGCCGGTGCTTCTCAAAGTAATTCGTTTAATAGCTGTTACACCTTGATCACACAGGCCTCGAAGACCTTGCTCTGTTTCATTCAACAGTTTTATTTCAGAAATGATCCCTTGCGAAGTGTTCAGGGTGCGGTAGCCTGATGCAGCTACTTTGAAGTAACACATGTTACTCTGGTTTAGAAGATTGTCTGACTGGTCGTTGGTGTATGCTTCGACAAGTACATCACCTGATAACAGTTTCTTTGCCTTATAATTGCAACCAACAATGGTTTCAAGGGATCGCAACGCTTTAAATACAGACTTGCTTGTGGTTCAATTTCAAATTTAAGAGAGTGAATCGAGAAGTTTGGGAAATTTCCGCGGTGCACAAAATATTTGTCTGCTGGACAGTAACCTAGTTGCTTCGGTGCGTACCCTTTTCGGGGCCCGAGCAGTTTGGAAAACAGTTTTTGAATGTACCATGCGTCATAATATAAGCAGAGAACAGGGGTACTTTTTTTTTTACGTTACCCTGGTAGTCAAAGAGGTCCCGGAGCTCCCTGCCTGGTAGGCAGGCACAGAGCTCATCGGAGAGCGCTGCTCACCGTCACGATGAATACTCAAGGTGCTCAATGCGGGACCTAATTTTTTTCACGGTATTTTCTTCTACAGTGTATACAACCGGCATTGGCACAAGCACAAGTACAAGAAAAAAGGTACATAACATTCCTTCCGGCAATGCTGAGCATCTGTTTATGATATCCGAGTAGTTATTTTAAGGAATATATGCAAAGGGGTCATTCGCGGGGACTGATGGTGTAAGTTCTATCTGTAGGATACGCAATTGAAACAAACGAAAATACGGACCTTCATGAACCATTTTTTTATCCTCGCACATATAAAGTAACTCGGTGTCTGTACGCACTCTTCATTGATGAAATTATCATCGTGTTTAATGAATGTCTCACCCAAGCAATAGTTATCACAACAAAACTTCAAATATAATTTTTCAGATGGCTAACGTCCTTGTGTCCATGAGCAAGTACACATGAAAACGTATGAGGACAAAACGGTAATGAGGATATAAAGTCAACTTAGCACGCTGATATTTTGGGGCGTGCGAAATTCGTTCACTATTAGGAAAGAGCCATGGTAAAATCACTGGCGTATGTCACTTCGAAGCCTTCTGTAGCATGCCAGACCAGACATTACAATCTAGGCAGTTGGAACCATTTCTGGAGTATTTAGTAGATTGAAAAATGCGCGGATCCCACTACGGCCTATGGAGAATCGTGGCGAAGCACAGATGAAGAAACCTATGTGTATTGAAATATCTTGCTTACTAGTAACTGAGTGCATCAAAAAATCGCCATGCTGTAAATACACGAAATCATGCGAAGTTCCTAAGAGCCATTCTTTTGAGCATGAAAGGCGGTTCTGATTTCTTGTTTTCATTTGCCTATT
>JABSTR010003691.1:0-32919 GCA_013339765.2 Haemaphysalis longicornis
CCATTTTGTTGTTAAAAGTAAGGAAAGGTCCCGAAGTCCTAATATTTGGATATAAGACAGCCTATATTCCCCACAAAAATGTCTTCCCAGACATGCATCTTTGTAAAGGTGCAGCCGACTTGAAGGGGAACGGGGTAAGCTTGGTCTTTTTTAGCTGGCTTTTCCACATGCTCTATTAGACACTGAAGCATGACCTGCTACGGCGCAATTATAATTACAAAAAAAACGGTTCTAACTCTTCCGTTTTCCATCCCGCAAATAATATGACCATTAGTCGCTAAGAGAACTCTACCAATAGGCCAGTTGCACTGTCGTACTGTCGTAGTTCACAGTGACGTTGCAAATATTACAGAATTACGGTCTGCTGTCGATAGATGGATATCTAATCAGGGAGTTTGGTTAATGGAAACGGCTGTAAATGTAGTTTCGCAGGAACTATATGAAAACAAATTGTATAAAAATTACCCGCTGAGAGGTCCCTAACATTACGTACCACATCTTGAATGGTCATCTTTCTTAACAGAGTGGAACAGCAAGGACAATATGGTAAACGAGCATAGCGAAAATAGTGTACACAGGCTAAATGACAACCTCACAATGGCAATAACAATCGGCAGCAGCTGTAGGAGAAGCAACATATAGGAAACAAACTGGAAAGTCAAATCGGAAAAACGAAGGAACAAACACCGAACCGTCAGGACATAAAAGTGTCGAGTATTCTGCATTAAACTGAATAAGCAAGCCGGTTCAAATTGGTTAACACATGTAAAACGAACGACATTTCGGTGTACAACATGTGACGGATCGAGGAAACGCTGGAAATAGAATGAAGCTGGAAACCAACTAAGCGAAAGCTAGGAATAGGCAAAAACAGATTGTAGGGACTCAGAGGAGAACAGGGTAACATAACGCACATCCTGGATGAGATGTACACCAGGCTGTGCACCAGCGACACTAGACCAAGGGTAACTACTGAGTGTAGAAGCTTAGATTGCGGTGCCCCAATAGTAACTAAAAAGAAGTAGAGAAGATTCTTAAGGGGACGGAAAGAGAAAAGGCCGCAGGTGACGATGGCAGAACTGTAGATCTTCTATAGAAGGGAGCAGATATTGTACAAGAAAAGCTTGCTGCCCTATTCTCCAATTGCTTAATCACTTTGTTATAGCCTGGAAGAAAGCAAACGTAATTCTGATTCCCAAAAAAGCTAAATAAAAACACCTTAAAAATTACAGGTGAATCAGCCTACTCTGTTTTCCAAAGTAATAGATAACCTTATCAGTGACAGCTTTCTTTCTTATCAACCAAAAGAGCCGTCTGGATTCAGAAAACGATACCCAACAATGGATCACAGTTATTTCGTCAATCAAGTAATACAACAATCAGCATAGTACACCAAACCCCTTTACATGGCATTTATAGAATACTAAAGGCGCTTGATTCAATACACAGCAGAGAAGTGCTCGAAGCAAAAAATGAAGCAAGCTCACGGTAACGCGTAAGAATGAGATAGCGAAGATTTACGCAATCTTCACGGCGATCATGACGGTTATATCCACAATTGCAGCCGATTTACTTCTTCGCTGATGCAACGACCTTTACTTCATCCTTTTTTCAGTGAGCTTCCTTCTTTTTTGGAAGTTATATACATTGGACAATAAAGGTTGTGTGTGTATTGGCACGTTTTTTTTTCTTTTTTTGTTTCAACTACGGCTATCACCCACTAAAACAGAGCTACTCAGCGTTGACGGCAAAAATCGCACAAATTCAGATCAAATAATTTCCATCCAGATCGGGGATACGCAGCTGGATTCTCATAACGGCTCCATTAGTCTCCTAGGCCTTCCCATTAGCAGTTGCAATAGCCCCCGTAAATGGTTCCTTAATATGAAAGCCACTTGGCGAAACACCTTTCACGCCATCCTCCGCCTCTCCAATTAGTTTGGTGGTGCCCGTCAGCAGGCTTGTACAATGCTTGGCCGTGCAATAGCACACGGGCGCCTCACTTACGGCTTTCCGGTATATGATCTTCGCCCAGCTCACGTAAAGGATCTTCAT
Organism: Haemaphysalis longicornis; assembly: GCA_013339765.2. Classification (NCBI taxonomy): domain Eukaryota; kingdom Metazoa; phylum Arthropoda; class Arachnida; order Ixodida; family Ixodidae; genus Haemaphysalis; species Haemaphysalis longicornis. Next base: position 2,056 of record JABSTR010003691.1, read on the forward strand.
ATATTAAATCGGCACCTTCTCCGTACAATCAGTGCTCTTACTCAATTCACCCCCGTAGAGATTCTTCACCAAATTGTACCCCTTCCCAACCTTGATACCCTCATCGAAAAGACCAAGCTACGTCTTAAGGAACATCTTCAGCAGTCCCCCCAAGGCAAAGATATCGGCTCATGGGACTATATGGACAGTAAATTCGACCCCACTTGTTACCCATTGTCCCTCCCGCCCTGGGAGCGCCCTGCGATTGGCATCCCTCGGCGTCGCCCTATACCTCGGCGGCAGGTGAGAGCACGCGAGTTATACGTTCGCACTATCCAGAACGACAAGATGGAGAACGAAGTCGACATCTTCACGGACGCCGCCATGCGCGGCAATGAGGCTGCGATTGCATGGACATCTTCGGATGCCCCCTTGCTAAATGGTTCCCGGAAGATCTGCAATACATATGGCCTAGCTGAAGAAGCTGAACTTATGGGTGTCCTGGGGGCTGTCCATTCCATCCGCGACCATTGTGACTCACTCTCATCCCGGAAATTTCGCATCATTACGGATTCTCACGTCGCCCTTAAAGAATTGAACCGAACATTTTCACCTAATTATACGGCCACGAATATACTACATGCCATCCGAGACCTTCAACTGGAAGGCATCGCCATCCGCATCGTCTGGTCCCCGGGACACACGCCTGGGGCACATGGCAACCACGCGGCTCACACCGCCGCCCGGGAGAGACTTGACACACCTCCAGTGGTTTCCAGTGCCCCATTGCAACACCTACCACGACCAGACTGGCAACTTTACCTGCGGAAATTCAAGGCAGAGAGTCGCAAGAGGCTTCAAGATACCACCCCGGTGGGTGTACTGGGCCCGCTCAAGACGCTCACACGCTCGGGCGAGGTGGTAGCTAATAAAATTTACGCTAACACGGCCCTAACCCCTCATGTACTACATAAATGGACCCACGGAGCCAGCTCGCACATCCAACGCTGCCCGTATTGTGACGAGAAGTGTATCCCTAACCTGTACCATTTTATATGGCACTGTGAGCACTTCAAGACCGATCGCGAGCCACTATTGGACCTCGATTCCCCACCCGGAGATGAAGAAGCGCACCTGCAACGCGTTCGTGAGGAGCCCTCAGTGCTTGAGAAAGTTATTGAATACGCACTAACCAGTGGTCTTTACAAGCTGGTGTAATAACCTGGACCGACACCTATAAAAATCGTCGCACCTATCTCTTCACGGTTTTTGCGAAATATATGTTCACGGACTTTAAAATGCTATCCACCATTTCAGGTGATTGAACTTGAACATGTTCTTTTTTCGATCATTCCTTCCCTTCCTTCATGTCCCTTTCCTTCCCCAACAGGGAATTCATGCCCCCTCTGATAATAAAGGCATTCCTCCTCCTCCTTTTTTTGCTCAATCTTAGCCAATCTACCTATATGGGTATGTTTGGCTTGACATACGCGCGCAGGGGACGCTGAGCGTTCGCCACGTGGCACGCACAACGAGCGCTTGGCATTGTCTTCATTTTCTTAACTGCAGACACGAACCTTCAACGATTTGCAAACAGCTCCTCTGTAAATAAAAAACCAGGTAATAGTGGAGACCTCGTAAGATTTCTAGACGACACATATAAAATATGGACGGCAAGATATGTCTTCACAAGCAAAACGACCAATTCGCGATCAGAAAAGGCTTTAGACAGGAAAATAACACCTCGTCAAATCTCTGCCCCGCATGTCTGGAGGGAATATTTTAAGTTTGATTAGAAAATCTTAGGACTACGGATAAACGGGGAATAGTTGAGCACATTTGAGATTTGCAGATGTATCCTGGCATTCTGAATCCTTCCTTCACTCGAGCTTCAGCGGAGGAGGAGATCCTTGAAATCCGTTTCCCGATGCATAAGCATTACGGAATACTCCCTTCAGCGGAGGGTAGGGAGCAAAATGGAGTGGAGGAGGGACTCAGAATACGGCCGGTAGTCATCTAGCTTGTCTGCGGAACACCTACAAAAATGTTTGAGGAACTACAGTCAGAAAGCAAGGCCATGAGTCTGAAGATAAATATCACTTTATCTAAACTGATTATGAATAAACCGGCTGCAAGCGCCCTCTTGAGCTGATTTAATGAATCGATAGAACAAGTAAATGAGCATATCTATTTTGTACAGGTTGTCAACGTTTACCCGAACCATGGCAAACATTCGGTGCAGGATAGGCATGGGCTGGAGTGCTTTTGGCAAACACTCACAAATAACGAAAAGTAAGTTTCCTGTATTACTAAGAAGAATATACAACCAATTCACCCCGCCAGTGATGACATATGGAGCGAACACTTCGCGCCTTACTAGACAGGAAAACGTTATATCGGCTCAACGGCCATGGAACGAATAATGTTCGCAGTAACACTCATGGAGAAGAGACGACCTTCCTGGATCAGGGGTCAAACTTCACTTGATAATGTCATGGTTTAAATAAATAAAAAGAAGTGGGCATGGGCAAGCCCTGTAGTAAATCGCAGGCCATCTCCACTAACGTGAAACCTGGGGAGGGGGCGAAGCATGAGTGTATGAGTGTATTCTTGGCGCCTTGGCATTTTTGCCAACGGAGATGAAATCGTTAGACCGTAGAGGTATACAGCTTTTCTGTAAAAGTGTCTTGTCTTTCAAACACGAACCTCTGTAGCGCGAGGTATAAACGAGTGTCCCTGGTTTTTTTAGTACTCGTTACGTTCTAGCGTAAGGCGTAAACGAGTTTCCTTGTATTTTAGTACCGTGACTACATGAGACTGTGATTACGACGAAGACGACAGGAGGCGCCAACAGCCCCAGCCCCCTCAGCGTCTTCGCCCCTAAAGGACTACCGGTGGACGACCATGGTAAGAGAGTGAATACTGAGAGACAGGTCTAGAGGAAGAGGAAGGACATGCACGATGGAATGATGAAATAAAAACTTGGGGGAAGAGAATAGACTCGAGCAGCGCAGAACAGGAGCGGTTGGCGGTAAATAGGAGAGGCCTTCATCCTTTAGTTGACTTAAGTAGGGAGATGAGGATTATGGTTATGATGATAGTGATAGTGTGCGAAATCCTACGGTGTAGGACGTGTCTTAGTAGATAAAAGGTGGCTTATCCGTAGATGGCGGGTCGCATTTAGGCGGGTATCTGCATCCGGACTACTTGCGGTATTGTACTACATTGTTGAAATTGGTAGTCTTCTGAATTTTGATTGATTGATTGATTGATTGATTGATTGATTGATTGATTGATTGATTGATTGATGATTGATTGATTGATTGATGATTGATTGATTGATTGATTGATTGATTGATTGATTGATGTTGATTTTGTTGATTAGGGTTTAACTCGCCGATGCAACGCAGGCGGTGAGGCACGCCGTAGTGGAAGGCTCCGGATTAATTTTGACCACCTCGGGATCTTTAAAGTGCGCTGAAATCGTGTACGCACGAGCGTGTTTGCTTTTCGCGTTTATCATAAAAGCGACCGCCGCCGGCGGAAATCGAACATGCCACCTCGTGCTGAGCAGCGCAACGCCTTAGCGACTGAGCCATGACGGCGGGTATTCTTCTGGATTTTCCTCCTCCAGTTGTGCCTAACCGATTTAAAGGAGTACTGACCCCAAATTTTGACGCCTAAAAAATGATATCATTGGCTTCAGTAGTTTGTACAGATGCCTCACAGAATTTTTTGCAGCGATCCGAGGCTGGAATCACATCTAAAATCGATTTTGATTGCCCAGGCCGCGAGCTTTCACAAATCGGCAGCACTAGCGAAATCGCTTTCGGCGTGACGAAACATCGGCCTGCGTGTCTGGCCGGTTCAGTGTGACGTCATATAGTCGTTTTCGGAACCGAAACGATATCCTGCGCTGCTGTTGTCGGTGGTATTCGTTTTGGCAGGAGACGTGCGCGTAGCTGTGTGAGCAATGCTTGTAAACGTTGCGTGTTCGACGTCTTTGCTCTTCAGTTCGTGGCCGGCGCATGGTATTCCTTTGCACTGGTGCCGAAAACTGCGCGGGGCGCTGATGTCGACGGGCACCGCGGCGACGCGGCGGTGCGCGTCGCCCAGCTCGCTCAAGTTGTGCTATGGCAAGCTCGCGGTATGCGAAGTACTGCTCGTGGAAGCCTGTCCGAGCAAATCGACGACGACGCCAAGATGCATTATTTTCCACATGCAGCGGTAAACGTGGACTGAGTTCGTGCGCGGCGGCGGCCGCTAGAACTGTCGCCCAAGCCAGCGGGCTCGGGGTTGCACGGGTCACCTTGGGTGTTGGGAACTTTAGGCTTAGTATCGTTGGTATCGTGGCGACTATTTGATCTCTTGTATCTGCACAACTGCGAATGACCATCCCTTACACAATTTTCACCACACTATCATCCCCTTTTTCGCATATGGAGCTTTATTTTGGAAATAATCTCCGTTTCAGCGACCGGTGACCAAGACATCTGCCGCGGCCTGTTTTGATTCTAGCGCGCAGGTGGCGCCATCTTTCGGCCGCTCGCCGCACCGCTGTGCCGGCAGTGCTGGGTCGGAGCGCCGAACCTCCGCTTCCGGTCAGCGTAGGCTTACCATCGCGGCTAATATCTGAACGCCGCTTTTAAATTCAGCGCTGATAACAACCCCTAGCACAATTTTTAACACACTAACATCTACTTTTTCGCATGTGGAACTTCTTTTTCGCGATCAGATTGATTAGAAGAGTGGCGACAAGCTGTTTCTATTACTGTCTGCGCCGGTTCGAGACACGCAGTGATCTTAAAAAACGGACGACGGCGAAGACATCGCCGGCCTAATCGCCTGGTCAAATAAAGTTTTCTGTCTGTCGGGTGGCAGCGACTCATCCGAGTCTGACGATTCAGACGACATGTCGACTGCGCGGGCGAGTGCGGACCATGTGCAATCGTAGCAGACGATGCGGCGAACGCATGGAGTAAAGAAAAACGTCCCTGACGTCACGGGTGAGACCGTGCGTAAGGCTGGCCCGCTTGCAGGCTGGCCTTCGAACGGCCATTTTCCCGCGCGGCGACCAAATTTGAAATTAGTTGCAATAAACGTGCTATAATTAATTCTGCGTTGGCGGCTGACGGCTTTCGGTTCGATTGTCGTAATTACTGGCCAATAGGTATTCTTTACAGCATAAAAACTGAAAGCGAGAAATTTCGTGTCAGTACTCCTTTGACTTCGGGGGTTGAGGTTTTCCACACGAAAAGAAGTACCACACCCGCTATTTCGTTGTTATATAAAGATGGGTAAACTTCTTGAGTTAGTGCATTACAGCAGAGGACGATTACGGTTGCCATGATGGCCAATCTTAGCCAATCTTCCTAAGTGGGTATGCTGATGTTGACGACACGGACGAGACCGCCGGGAGGTCGCCGCGAGGCACGCACGCACGAGTCTCGGCATATTTTGGTTTTTTAACTGCCAGGACCTCGCCGCCATCTTGGCCAATCTCCCTAAGTGGGTGTGCTTGGCTTGACAAACGTGCTCCCGGGGCACCGCGCGGGCGTCGCGAGGTACGCGCACTCGAGCGCTCGGCATTTGGTATTTTTAACTGCGGACACGCAAAATAACGATTTGCTAAACAGCTTCACTGATAAAAAATTGTCTTTGGCAGGCCGTGTAGTGACATGTAGAAATGACATCCAATGGACCACCAGGGTGACAGGTTGGACATCGTGGGACGGTTCTAGAGGAAGCAGAAGGGTAATGACACGATGGAGGGACGAAATAAATAGGTTCGGAGGCAAATATGGGACTAAAGCAGAGCAGATCGACAACGGTGGGAGGTTGATGGGGGAGGCCCTCGTATTGCAGCGGACCTAGTTAGGATGTGATAAAAGTTAGGGTGATAGTTAGGCTGTGATGATAGTTAGGCTGTGATGATGATTGTTGAAGACCAAGAGGCAGACGCGGTTAAAGGGGCACCAGTTTATTGGCGGCCTTGCAACGGGTGATTCTGTCCAATTCTGAGGATGATGATTTCACGAGCCTCGCTGCCCGTGCTGCTGCTGCTGGGCTCAATTCTTCTGCTTCGTCTTCCTTTCAACCAGATCACATTTTGTAACAAGCTCTGGGCCGGCCAAATAATACGGATCTGGTTGACTGAATTCTTGAATCTGGAATAAGTTCTTCGCGTACAAGTATGAAGCCTCAAGACCATGCGATACCTAAAACGGTCGACTAGAACTGATTCCCTCGGTGGTACGCACTTCACGTAGACTAACTTTTCTATCTCTTCCCCGAAAAGTTGAGTCCCTCGTCGACGTCTGTCGATCGGCGTGTCTATGCTTAACAATCGCAGTATCTATAAGGTCGAAAGGAACTGAAGATTTCGTTGGAGTTAAATCTGCGGTGGGTAACTTGTGCAGGTGTTCGCGCTGACGCAATCGGTTCCATCGCCTGCTCGATCGATGCTCTCGATGTTTCCATCGCGCACAAATGGTTTCTGCTAACGAATCTTCAGGTGCTAAAGTTGAACATAAACTATCGAGGAAAGCCGTTGGGTAAGGGGCAAAAAAACCTCTTTCAGTTCGGCAGGCACGATGCTTCCGGGGAAGTTCTTCAACTGCAGAAGCCATCCCAACCTCAATATTCCTTTCTCGTCGAGGTAGACGTCGAAACTTTGCAGCGATAGAACCGTTCCGCTGTTTTGCAGCGATAGAACCGTTCCGCTGACCGTCGTTCGAAACGCGTCCACTGGCGTTCGCTGGACCCATTACAATTCGGGTATTCTGTGTTTCTTTCGTTTCATTTCATTTCATTTCATTTCATTTATTTCCACCTTAAAGGCCCGAAGGCATTACATAAGGGGGGGGGGGGCGTACAAGGTATGAATTTCTGCTCAAACCAGGAACACAAACAGCAGAAAAAAAAAAAAAAAGGAAAAAAAAGTGGCACAAAAAGTGTTGCAATAGACATAAACGCAAAATACATGGCTCCAAAAAGTAATCTACAAGTGCATATATTAGCTCTATTTACTCAGATTGTGGTATGTGACTGTTAAGTTTATTTCGAAACTACAAGTGCATATGTTAGCTCTATTTACTCAGATTGTGGTATGTGACTGTTAAGTTTATTTCGGAAGGTTTGGCGGTTGCCGCACGTGACAATGTTATCAGGCAGGTTGTTCCATAGTGTTATTCCATTGGGAAAAAAGGAGTTGTTCATGGCTGAGGTGCGGCCGCTGATTGGTGCTATAGGGTGGCTGTGGTTAATGCGGGATGAAGTTCTGTGTGATGGTTGTAAGAGGGCGTGCCGTGATTGTGGGCGATAGAAGAAAGCGTGGATCAGGCTGAGCCGACAAACAATTCGACGAGATTCAAGAGATGGCAGCTTCAATGATTCTTTTAGTGCGGTCACGCTGATATCGTTAGAATACTGGGAGCAAATGAAACGGGCGGCGCGGTTTTGGATTCTTTCAAGATCGTTAGTAAGATATGATTGCCAGGGGTGCCAAATTGAACAGGCATACTCGAGTTTCGGTCTCACAAAAGTTTGTAAGCTAACATTTTAATATCTGGCGAGGCTAATTTCAGGTTACGGCGCAAGTATCCTAGTGTGCGTGAGGCTTCGGAACAGATAGTTTGTATATGAGTTGCCCATGAAAGTGACGATGACATATGCAATCCGAGGTATTTGTATGAAGATGTAGAGCTAATCGGAACTGAATCAATGCTGTAGGCGTAATGAGTGAGGTGCGTTTGCGGATGAACGACATTGCCTTACATTTTGTTAGGTTTAACGGCATGAGTGATTTGTTACACCAGGTTGCAATCATTTGGAGATCTTTTTGAAGAGCAGCGCTGTCGTCTGGATTACGGATGGGGAGTATAAGAACGCAGTCATCTGCAAAAAGTCTTAACCTTGATGATATGTTAGTAGGCAAGTCATTAATGTAAATTAGAAACAGCAGAGGGGAGAGACAGGCACCCTGGGGGACGCCCGACGTTACATCAGAGAGAGGAGAGTCGTAGTTATTTGCGCTAGTGTATTGCTTGCGGTTTTTTAAGAAGTTTTCGATCCAAGAAATAATGTTGAGAGGGATTCCAAGGTTATACAACTTAAGGATTAATTGGTTATGGGGGACACGGTCGAATGCTTTTGAAAAATCTAAAAATACGGCATCTGTTTGAATGTTATCGTCCATGAAGTTTTGTATATCGTGCGTGAATTCAGCCAGTTGCGTTTCGCACGACAGAAGTTTCCGGAAGCCGTGTTGGTGATGATAGAAAAAATTGATGGATTCCAGATGGGTCATTAAACTTGACGCAATGATGTGTTCGAGCAGTTTGGATGCGATGCTGGTTAAGGAAATAGGGCGGTAGTTTGCTGGCAAAGCGCGATTGCCTGATTTGAAAATTGGTATTATCTGAGCCTTCTTCCAGTCGTCAGGGACGTCTCCTGTTTGTAGTGATTGGGTAAAGATCAAGTGCAATATTAGGCTTGAGACTGATGCGGTGTTCTTTAGTAATTTACTATTTATTTTGTCGCAGCCGGCTGAAGATGAAATTTGAGGTCATTGATCAGTTTATATATGCCGTCTGGGCTGATTTCAATTTCTGGCATTGTTACAGAGGAATGATTGGGCAATGATTCGGTGTCGTTGTTGTCAGCAGCGGAAAATACGGATGAAAAGTGGTTATTTAAAGCAGAAGCACAGTGGGTGGGATCGATTGGGTCTCCATGATTGTTAACAAGATCTATTTGACTTAGATCGATGTGTAGGGGAGAGCATGCGCCAGAATTTGTTAGGATTTGTTTGAAGAACTGATAGCAGGTCATTGGAAAAGAATTTGGTTTTAGCTGCTTTAAGTTCGTTTAGATAATGTTTAGCGCATGAGCGGTAGCGTTCCCATGCGGTGGGGCATTGGCTTTGGTGAGCCTTTCTATAGAGGCGTTTTTTTCGATTACAGAGTAATTTTAGTTGTTTGTTAAACCATTGGCAGTTAGTATCAGATTTGATAAGAATAGTAGGAATGTATCTGTTTTTAAGGTTCAGCATCGTTGTTTTAAAGAGTTCCCAGTTAGCGTTGACACTGCGATGTAGGTACGTGTTCCTAAAGTTATCTAAGAAATTGGTTAGGATCGGCATTAAGGGCATCAAATTTCCTCTCTTGTAGTCCTGTGATTATCTTCTGTGTAGGTGATTTCTTTTTCAGTGGTGTGGCTATGCAAATATGGATTAGGTTTTGGTCACTAATACCTGGAAGGATATTAACGGTTTTTATGTTCTCCGGGCACGAGGTTAGTAGAAGGTCAAGGGTATTGTTGCCCCTGGTAGGGCACATTATGGTCTGGTGAAGATCAAAGTCGAGTACAGTATTCAAAAATTTTTGTTCGTTAGACGAGGGCGCAATTCGATACGGAAAGCAACGGCCAACTGATTAATGGATAATTGAAGTCTCCGAAGAGGAATACGGCGCCTTGGGATATTTATTAGTTACTGCAGTGAGGGATAGATGGAGTAGGTCGCAGAAGTCTGGCTGGCTATCCGGCGGTCTATAGCAGACACCAAAAACGAATTTCAGGGCTCCGGTAGATATGCATGTCCAGATTAATTCTATGTTGTTGTCAATCAGAACGAGTGAGGATGATAAGGTATTTCTAATGGCTATAAGCACACCACCGCCTCTCTTGCTTTGGCGGTCACGGCGGAAAATTGTGAAATTCGAGATATCAGGGAACACCTCCATATCTCTAATACCTTCATGCAACCATGTTTCGGTTAGTACGACTATGTCAGCACTGACATCAGTTATGAAACTGTGAAGTTCGTCGCGCTTCAGTATTAGGCTTCGTGCGTTAGTAAATGCGATGTTCATATCTACAAATGCTATGGGACGTGGACGCGTGTTACACGAGGGTGGAATGCTTAGAAACCTGTCACGTGCTGCCATCTGATGGGATATCTGATGAGTTAGTTTCCAACGTATTGCTGCGCGAGTTACTGAATTCCTTGACGCTGTCAGTTTTCGGGTCGTAGAAATAAGAATTGTTACCGACGATTAGCTTGTCTACCCTCAGCTTGAATGCGCACTTTTGTGGTCGAATGAACTTTAGCAACTTCGCACGCGCAATGCGGGTGGCTGCAGCAAAGTCCTCTCTCACTGCGAAGGTTGTTTCTTTTAGATTAGGTCCACAGCTTAAGATCCTTTCTTTAGTTTTGAAGTGAGCTAATTTTATTACGATTGGGCGTTTTTTTTTTCAGCTGAAATTTTCCAATTCGATGAGCGCGCTCAATTGAATTTGTTTCAAGCGTAATTCCGAGAGGGTCGGTGCAGAATTTCATGACGTTTTGCTCTGACTCATCCCATGTTTCCTTTGCTGAGTCTTCAATTCTCAGGAATAGAAGATTGTTGCGGCGTAGCCGATTATTGGCGTCGGTATTAGCAGCTTTTAAAGTTTCAATTTCACGTTTGAACTGCGTCATGTGGTGCGGTGTTCAGGGATGGTTCGGTTTGGGCTGATTCTAGAAGTGAGATTCGGTTTGTTAGTGTTGAAAGAACTGTTTCATGGTTAGTTTGCACTGCCTTGAGCTGGTTATGTCTGCACGGATGGCTAGGATGGTTTCATCGAGCTGCTTGATTTGCGGCAGACACGGATTCTATCTGAGCTTTGGTTGGGCCGGGGTTGAGCTCCACATCGCCGGACAGCAGTAACATTAACTCTGATAACAATTGCAAGGTGAAAGCATCACAACACAGGCAAAGCAAGTTTCGCAACTTGAAGTCGCAGTTTGTTGGCAACCACTTCGTTCAGATGTCTGAGTCTTGCAGGTGGTTGACGTAAACGCACTTTCATGACGTGTATTGTCAATATGTTCGCTGCGTTCGAAATCGGTGATGTTGTCGATGTCTTCATCGTGACAGGGCTTCTGACGATTCGGGCCCCTACCAAATTCAACAAGGTTACGTTCACTGCTTTTAAACGTGGTTGCAGTGAAGGCTGTTGGGCCCTTGTAATCTTCCTCTGGATGTTTTCCCTTATCTTGGAGTCCAATGTAGTCGAGCTCCCCAAAGGCTTTCGTCACGGATTCACACTCTTCCGTTGTCACGTGCATGGTTGCCACCGCTGCTGATTCAGTGTTTGTCGAGATAAAATTCGCGTCTTTTTGCACTCTCCTCCCAAAAAGCGCTTTCTGAGGCGTCTCTGATTCAGCCGCAGAGCTGGACACAGTCGACAGTTTTTCTGTTGTTGGACGTTTCCAATTTGGATCACACAAAGAAGTAATATGACGCCCTTTGCAATTCCGACACGAAAGCTTTCTTGCATTCTTGCAATCCTTGGAGCGGTGGAAGGGCCTGGCGCAGCGAAAGCAACATCCTTTTTTCCGCAATTTGGCTTTCTTTTCGTCTAATGAAAGTCCAGCCCGGCAATCACCTGTTGTGTGGCCATTGGACTTGCAAAAGAGACATCCATGGTGGTATATCTTGACCGTTAGCGTGGAGGTAGGACCTTGAATGTTGTCCTTGGCTTCGTTACGGGGTGCCTGAGTTTGAAGTTGCGTGTCGATTCTTGCTCCAGTAATAATGGAAGTAATTTCCCGACTCCGTACTTCTAGCTGCAACAGGTCTAGCAATATCGAGAGTTCATCGGGCCGTTGACCTCCCGGTTCTCGTGCTGGTACTTCCTTTAACGTTTGTTCGTTGAACTTGAGCACGAGCTCACGGGGCAGAGTCTGCAATAGTAGAGTCCTCAACATAATTCCGTAGGCCGCGACGTCCACACCGAGATTCTTCAGTGATCTCATGTTGGTCTGTGTCCGTTCATGAAGTGTCTGAAGGCCAGTCAAGTCGTCGTAGGAGGTCACTTTAGATAGGTTTAGCAAGTTGCTCATATGCACATTGATTAACAAGCTTTTATCACCAAAACGCTGCTGCAGTAGTTCGATGGCTATGGGGTAGCTCTCGTTGGTTGTCGACAAGCCGCCAACGATGCCTTCCGCTTTCCCCTTCAGATAGCTGCGCAGGTACTTGAATTTATCAACGGTGGCAAGCGATGGGTTCTTATGTATTGTAGACTCAAACTGGTCCCAAAATTGCGGCCAGTGAATAAATTCTCCATCGAAAGGCTGTATCTCCAATTTCGGTAGTCGAACCGGAACTCTTTCGGGGGATGAGGCGACCTCATGTCTCATACTAGTCGTCAAAGGGCACGCGGCTGCAAGTTGTCTCTCAGACCGGAAAATCATGCGAGCGATTGAATCTTGGTAATGTTGAACTGTGGCAAATTCCTCATTTAGTTCTTCATCGGGAACATGCTGCTCTATTTCGTTGTCCAAGTTGATTAAAGCAATCTCCTTCTGCTTAAGCATATTAAGGTGTTCAGTCAGCTTACCGATAGGTAGAGGGGAAACCTCCATCATGGACTTCATCTCGTTGATGACTTTTGTAGTTGATGCGCGGAGCGTACTACGTTTCCGTTTTAGACGGTTCATGGTGAGGCCCGGTACGTTGATGTCGCTCTGTCGGAGTTGATTCGATGCGCCGCTCGAGGCCCGGGGTGCCCTTTTCAATAGTCTTGCCTCATCGGTAGGGGTCTTCAACTGTGTAAACCTTGCATCCTGGTCACGGCACCAAAATGTTGAAGACCAGGAGGCAGACGCGGTTAAAGGTGCACCAGTTTATTGGCGGCCTTGCAACGGGTCATTCTGTCCAATTCTGAGGATGATGATTTCACGAGCCTCGCTGCCCGTGCTGCTGCTGCTGCTGGGCTCAATTCTTCTGCTTCGTCTTCCTTTCAACCAGATCACATTTTGTAACAATGATGAAAAACAATTCACCGGATGACGTTTCTCTGTTTAACTCTGCCTTGCTGAAAACTTGAAAATTAAAAAAAAGTATTGCTGATAATTTCGTTGGTACTCTTCCATGTACCTTGGCATGCCGCTTAAACATTTAGGTAAGTTAGAGGCATGATATTGTATTATTACAAGGAGTCAATTAAACCTGAGCGGGGCACTCAGTGAATCACAAGCTAATAGGCCTTCCTAAACTCCAATAGAACTGTTTTCACAGTCTACGAGGACTTTCAAGTATTTGAAGTGTTGGATTTTTTTATGTCTGCACTTTGCCCTTTCACCCACTTTCAGTCCATCCTCCCTGCTGGTTGAAGACTTGAGTGCTTACTATTTAGATGGAGGCATCTTGTACTAATTCTTCACTACCCTCCTTGAGGGAGACTTTGGTTAGGAAAACCACGTCAAGCATGGGTTTGATGGCTATTCCGGGGGAAAACGAGCAGTACTAGGACCGCAAAAATAACAAGAGGCTGACGCGAAGTATTCTAGAGAGTGAGGATAAGGTAGGCCAGAAACTACTAGACCTAAAGGTCGACCTAAAGGAGCGCGACTGTGGAGGAGGAGGGATACGTTTAATGATGTGGAGAAGTACGCCTGGCAGCGAGCCAGGCTTGCTACTCCATATGAATATGTCAGGGGCGAAAGTGATTGAAGGGAGCGAAGACACAGACTCACACAAACACTAACAAATGCCGATAAACACACAGAAACTGACACACACAGGAACTCGCACACAGCACACGCACGGTAGTAGAGGTAGTAGTGGGGGAAGCGGAAGTAGAAGGGGGGGGGGGGGTTGTAACTCGGGACATCTTAAATGCGTACAGTTCGACCCAAAACAGGTGGGCTCCTTGAGAATGCTGGAGAGGCCGCGTGGGGTGAGGAGAGCAGGCTCACGACTCTACACTGCTCGCGCTAGACCGCTTGTTAGGGAAAAGTGTGCAATTAAAGCCAGCATGGAGGGTTTCAGTGTACGAGGGTAGATGTAAAGAGAGGTTGTATTTGGAGGAGGCGTGAAGGTTCTGTAGCGCGCGAATTTCGGGCAGTGCCAAATTAGGTGCTGGAGATTGACGGGAGGGGGGGAGGCGCAGAAGGGACATCGAGGCGGTAGAAACGGGGTTTACTATTTACGGAAGGTCTCAGGGGTAAGGCTAGCATTATCCAAATATTTGTTTATGAAAATTTCGGCTGATCTTGGGAGCGAGAGCTCCGTATTCCGTGTTACCATGGTTAGTTGAGTACCCTGGACCGATGACGTCGCGACGTTTCAGTGGTGCATCAGCACGCAGTCCCAAAGTTGTTTTAGTAGTTTGCTGTAAAGTGTCAAAACAGGGACACACTCACAGTACATGTTCTATGTCCACACGAACACTGCAAGCGTGGCAGTGCGGGTAGGCAACTCGACGCGCCTTGTGTAAGTAGTGGTTGGTAAAAGCAACGTTGAGGGGAATGCGGTGAACAATTGCTTCGTCGCGCTTACCCAAGCCACACGGAATTCGGAAGGTGCAGGTGGGGTTGGTTCTACATTAAGGTTGATACGTTTTAGATAAAGCCTGATACGTAAGTCTGTATTGATTGTTGTAACTGCCGCACAACAGAGTGTGCAAGGGTTGCAGCATCAAGTCTGAAACCTTGATAGCGCTCGATAGCATTGTGCACCAGACAACCAGACTAATATCCAGGATAGCTAGCCGCACCCACGGAATTGAAAAATCGTGGGCCTTTGAAGTAGGGCGGGCGACGTACGCCACTCCGTACCTCCGGCTACAGCGGGCAGAGGCAATTAAAATACACGCTCTCCTCGGCAGAGACTACACGCGGGCCATCGGTCTCCAACTAAACACGTCCACCGAGCGATTTGAGGCCCTGGGCCTTACAAATGGTTTCCATGAGCTCAACGAGAATCAACGGTTAGGACAACTCGTACGGCTGACCTACAGCACAACGGAGCGCCACATACTCGACTTGCTGGACATAGCTCACCCCCGCAGCACGTGTACTACTTTCGCGATCCTGTCAACAATAAAAGAAAGCATTTACATGTCACCGCTCCCGCGTAATATGCATCCTGAACATAACAAGGAGCGGCGAGAGGCCAGAGCCCGTTCCTGCGAATACGCTATGCGAACCTCGAGTACGTTGCCTACGCATACGCGGCCGATTACGCTGGTCGCGAAGCAACCAGCCTACCTACGCCCACTTCTGGGCAGAGGCCTCTCCAATTAATGTTCAATTATCTCGGGCCTGTGCTAACTGCGACCAATTTATCCCCGCAACCTTCTTGGTGTCATTTGCCCAATTAACTTCTGCCGACCCCTGCAACGCTTGCCGTCTCTAGGGATCCACCCTTAATGACCAACGGTTATCTTGCCTTCGCGTTACATGCCCTGCAAAGTTCACTTCTTCTTCATTTTCACTAATATGTCCTTAACACGCCTTTGCTCCCTGACCCACTCCGCTCTCTTCTTGTCCCTTTATGTTACACCTATTATGTTCCGTTCCATTGCTCCCTGAGTCGTCCTCAATTTTATGTTGAACCCTCTTAGTGAGCCTCCAGGTTTCTGCCCCGTAGTTGAGTACCGGTAAGATGCAGCAGTCATTCACTTTCTCCTTCAGGGAAAATGGTAGGCTGCCATGCGTTATCTGAGAATGCCTGCCGAATGCAGTCCACCCCATTCTTATCCTTCTAATTATCTCTGCCTCGTGGTTGGGATCTGGGGTCACAACTTGGCCTAAGTAGATATATTCGCTTACCACTTCCACTGCTTCGCCACCTATCTCAAACTGCTGTGCTGTCCCGAGGTTATTGATCATTACTTTAGTTTTCTGCATATTTATTTTCAGGCCCACGGTTCTACTCTGTTTGTCCAGTGCAGAAAGCATGCTTTGCAATTCGTCCCCCGAGTTACTTAGCAAGGCAACGTCATCAGCAAATCAAAGGTTACTGAGATATCCTCCATTAACCATTACTCCCACCTGTTCCCAATAGAATATTCTGAATACTTCTTGTAAAACATGCTATGAATAGCATTGGAGAGATTGTGTCTCCTTGTCTGACGCCCTTTTTTATAGGTATTTTACTGCTCTCCTTATGGAGGATGATGGAAGCTGTGAACCCATCGTAGGTATTCTATAGTATTCTCCCGAAATGCCAGTCTACACCTGGATTCCGCAATGCCTATGACTGCGGAGGCTTCGACCGAGGGAAATGCTTTCTAATAATCAATGAAAGTCTATATATAGGGGTTTAGTATACTCCGCCCACTTCTCTATCCCCTGATTGATCGTGTGAATATGGTCCATTGTTGAATGGCCTTACAGAACCCTGCTTGTTCGTTAGGTTGACTGAAATCTAAGGGGGCAGAAATTCTGTTAGCGATTACTTTGGTAAGTACCTTGTAGACGACTGACAGTAAGCTGATCGGCCGGTAATTTTTTGAGTCCTCATGTCAGCTTTCTTATGGATTAGTATGATGTTCGCGTTTTTCCAAGATTCCACTACACTGGCGGTTATTAGGCATTCCGTGTACAGGTTTGCCAGTTTTGCTAGTAGAATGTGCCTGCCATCCTTCAAAAGGTCTGCTGTTATCTGGTCTTCACCAGGTGCTTTGCCCCCTTTCATTTCTTTCAAAGCTTTCCTTACTTCTTCTGTCGTTACTGGTGGGATGTCTGTCTCCTCTGAACTACTTTCTCTTTCGGCATTATCCTGGATGTCGCGGCTGCTATACATATCTCTATAGAGCTCCTCGGACTACTACGACTATTTTATCCCTGTTTGTGATGACATTGCCTTGCTTGTCTTTAAGTGCATGCATCTGATTATTCCCCACGCAAAGACGCCTCTTCACTGCTTTCAGGCTACCTCCGTTCTTTACAGCGTATTCGATCCTCTCCATATTATACTTCCGTATGTCAGCTGTCTTACGCTTATTGAATAACTTCGAAAGCTCCGCTAGTTCTATTCTGTCATCTCCGGTGGGGATGGTCATGCTTTGGAGTTTTCTAATTAGATCTTTCGTCTCCTGAGAACGTTTACCACTATCCTGTCTAGCCATCGTGCCCCCGGCTTCTCCTGCACACTCCGTGATAATGCGTGTAAAATTGTCGCTGGCTTCCTTCGTCGTAAACTCTGCTTCCTCGGTAAAAACTGAATATCGGTTCTGCAGCGACAGCCTGAATTCTTCAACTTTGCGTCTTACAGTTAGCTCATTAATCAGACTCTCGTCCTAGCTTGCAACGCTCCCTCCTCAAATCTAGCCTAATTCGAGATCTTACCTTACGGTGGTCACTACACCTTAACCTTCCGAGCGCTTCCACATCCTACACGACGCTAGGGTTATCACGTAATATGGTCTATTTCGTTTTTGGGAGTCCCCGTTCGGGCTCCTCCACTTCCTCTTCTGGGTCTCCCGTTTGTACAAGGTATTCATGATGCGTAGATTATTCCGTTCTGCGAACTCCACTAGTAGGTCACCCCTGCTATTTCTAAAGCCCAGGACATAGTTCCCAACTGCCTTGTCTCCAGCCTGACTCTTGCCTACTTTAGCATTGAAGCCTCCCATAACTATGGTATACTGTGTTTTTACTTTAGCCATTGCCGATTCCCCGTCTTCATAGAAGCGTTCAAATAGCTGGTCGTCGTGGCCGGATGTAGGCGCGTAGCTCTGTACCACCTGGACATTGTAGCTCTTACTACGCCTTTATCACATCCTAACATCCTAACATCACATCCTTTATCACATCCTCACAAGACCGGATACCCTTTCGTTAATGCTATAGTATTCGTCTATGTTGCGAGCTATGCATTTATTGACTAGAAATCCCACTCCCAGTTCTCTTCTGTTCACTAGACCACGGTAACACAGGACGTGTCCATTTTTCACTGCCGTAAAGGCTTCACCAGTCCTCCGAACCTCACTAAGCCCTATGACATCCAATTTAAGGCTCTCTAATTCCTCGAACAACACCTCTAGACTCGCTTCGCTGGATAAAGTTATCACGTTAAACGTTGCCAGGTTCAGGTTCCAATGGCGGCCTGTCCGGCTCCAGGGATTCTTAGCACCCTCAGCTGCATCACAGGTCTGACCGCCGCCGTGGTCAGTTGCTTAGCAGCCACTGGAGACTGTGGGTCGTAGGCTGATTGGCGTACTCATGGGAGCTTGTAGACATTACTACACCAGGATGGCCAATCCTGCTCTGGTGAGCAATGGCCCCAACGGTCGTCAACGATCAGGGAAACACCATCGCACCTTGCCCTAACCGCATGAGAGACTCGGTGGCTGGAGAAAAGGTCGCCATTTCTGTAGCCATGGTTGCCTTCACAAAAATTAAAACAATCATCAGCGACTCCAAATCACCAATTCCGAATTTCTCACGAGGACACATAAAGGAAGGCGTCCACAATCCTAATTTCTGGCTCGACCTAGAAAATTATACAGGCAAGTTCAACTTAATTTGGATCCCCGCCCACTCCGCCCTTGCAGGGAACGAGCCTGCGCACGAAGCCGCTCGAGGCTTTACCGACCGAGCGGACGGCACCTCCGATGCGAACCTCGTCCCCATGTCAGGCAGGGACAGGCTGCCGTCATAGTGACATTGCCGGCGATTATCGTTTAGGGCGGGTCCGCTACCTCCCGCGCACCCATCCCTCAGTAAGTGGCATTTGTTGGTCTGGTGACTCGTACAACCCACTCGTATCCAAACCCACTTTTGTATAGCTATTGCTATCCAAGGAACAAGCATAACTGGCGCAAATGTTATGGCAATGTCCGCAGGCGATCACAAATTACCGCACATGCACTAACAGTGAGCAGTGGGAGACCGTGCTGCTCAGCTCCGGCCCGGAAGATCAACTCTGAACCTTCACGCTGCCTGAGTACGCTGCCCAAGGGCTGACGGCCGACAACTAAGCATCACAGTTGGCAAACTGAATAAAGTTTACTCTCTGTCTCTCTCTCTCTGTATCTCTCTCTCTCTCTCTCTCTCTTCTCTCTCTCTCTCTCTCTCTCTGACGGGTTTGAGTACAGGAAGAAGGCGACCGCGCTTCCAGCTCGGTTCGAGGTGGTCTGTTCCCCAGTGATGGTTGTATGTGCCGAGAAAGAAGCTCGTAACTTTGTCCCCAAGATTCCACAGAGCTGCAAAGCTGATGCCGTCTGGACCAGGTGCCGAGGTCGTGTTTACAGATCTGATTTGATTTGATTTTGATTTGAAGACACGGCAGCAAGTAGTTTTGCATTGTGAATGGCTTGTCTATGACGGTCACATTTTCAGAGGACAAGGAAGATGGCTAGTAGGGCTGCAGGAAAGATTGGAGCCGACTAGGCGGTGACATTGGCGCATAAATCTTCAGCGACGTCAAGGTAACGCCAGTTCTGCCGCAGTACAATAGAGTAAAAAGGGTGCAGCGTAGTAGGCTACGCACTACGCTCCAAGTCCTCGTGAGAAGTTCCCGCGGGTCTAATTTTGAGCATAACAACTCTCATTCCCGCTGAGCCAATATCTTCATGTGTCGCTGTACGGGCCTCAGTGCGCGTCTAGCGATTCATATATCTTTGGATGTTCGCGTTTTATGAGCAAGCCCTTCAGCACTGCGACGCTCCGCGCGGAGCATTTGGTACTCCGCATCGGCAACAGAGAACCTCAAGGGTAATCGCTAAACCTTCGTACAGGAACCTTTCTCACGTGTCGGGGCGTCCGTTAGCTCACTGTACGATTCACAATTCCCATCAAGCTCCTGAATATGAGCAGAGTAGAGTGACCAACCGTAGCAATGAATTCCTCGGTTCAACGGCCCTTTACATAGATCATCCAGAAAGATATATATAGGAAGGTGATCGCTTCCATGTGATTCGATATCGACATGCCAGTGGGCCCTGTGTGACAGTCCGAAGGAAACCATGGTGACATCGTGTGCTGGACCTTGCGCCTCGGTTAAATGTGGTGGTATATTGAAACACCGAGGCCTTCTTCCGCAGTTTAAGAGTTTTTGCTGCCCAAGAACTTCCCACAGCCCCTATCCTCATTGCGTGTGGAGAGGCAATACAAGGTCAAAACTTGTTACAACACCCTTAGCCACTGGAGATGAGAGCGCGGCTAGGAAAACTCGAATGACCGCCACTACTGAAGTTATAAGCGTGCATATGTTCCCAGAATTTTGGTGAACACAGTGCGTGGGCCTGTTCTGGCTTGCCGACCAACCGGGAGACGCCGATGAAGCTGTCACATTTGATGATGCATCGGCAGGCGCTGTCACGCTTGATTACGCAGCTGCAGGTGCTGTCACACTTGATGACGCAGCCGCGGGTGCAAGCAATGACACTTGCGTTGGTGGGAATGTCGACTCAGTTGTAGGCATGGGTGCCGTTTTAGTGGGTGACGCAGATTTCATACGTCCGCAGGCAGGTATGGGCGAAAAGCTTTCGTCGAAACTTGCATGTAACGTGCTTGAAGCTCGAGGTTGCCTTTTGGCGACGTTCTGAATTTCAGAATGTGGCTTTTTCCACGCAGCATCTTTCCCAGGCTGCTCCGGCCAAACAGCCTTTGCTGTCTTGTAGTCAATGTTTTTGTCAACCTTGTGTTTGTGTATGGCGTTCTATTTCCGAAGAGCCGGACAGCGGGCAAACGTTGACTCGTGTGTGTTCCCAGAGTTGGTCACGGTATATGGCTCCTGAATTATGTCTTACCTTGTTTTCTTCGTCCACATCTAGTTTGCGCCACGTTTTCTTCTTTCTTAAAGTATGTACCAACTAGCTCAGCAACAAGTTTTGTTCGTCACCGAAGATTATCAGAGTCGCACGCAGAACGTTCGGGACTGAAACTCACCCAGCGTAGTGACTAGGAAATTTACACATGGTTGCCACGTGACCAAAACGCTGGCAGTTGGTGCATTGCCTGGGTGTCTCAACATAGGGATATACGCAGTAATGTGTGTAGCCTAGGAAAACGTACTCAGGCGCTGTTTCAGTGGCAAATACAATCCTCACTCTTGGATGATTTGCCTAGACGAATGACTGATGTCACTAGTGGCATCTGACGCACAGCTACCGGTATTTCAGCGTCCGACAGATCCACTGGTACGTCCCTGATGACACCCGCTCCGCAGTCGCTCGAGCGAGGCTCATACGGCTGTACAGGGATGCCCTGAATGGTTTTTTTTATTTTCAGGAGACGTGCAGTATCGTCGGCGTTGGGTGCGTTCCCTGCTATGAGGTTCAGTAGATAGTTTAACCTTATTTAAAGTCCTCCATCTGGATCCATACACTCAAGGCCATTTTTCAGAGCGAGCGGGATAAAACGGGTAATGACGCGCTCAACTTTTGTGGTTTTGAGAAAAACGACACGCCCGTGCTTCGGAAATGGCATGATCGGCTGGCGGTGGTGCGGTAGATTCGGTCTGTTAGAGTAACGTCGCCGTTTAGGAGGCACCACGTTCCGGAAATGTTCTTGTTAATCCGTATTCCTCCAGTTTTGCTTACCATAAATATTTGTGGCAGAGGTTGAATCTGACATGTCTGAGAAGGCATCCTCATCGTCCGGCAGCGGTTGATCGGAAGGGCAAGGGGATAAGAGGGGACTTGCCTGACCAGCCGGTAGTAGCGATCACTCAAAAGAGGCGTTAGGAGCGTCTTCAGGAGCTGCTGCTAAACCTTAGCTTCTCGTTCCTATGGGAGCAATATGGGAGCAAAGGCTAAAAGAATTCTTCGAATAATTGAAAGTTGCCCACGAAGATAAAAGCCAGAACTTTATCAAAAAGGCCAAGGTCCAAGGTTCGGTGCTGGAAGTAATTCCCGCCAAACCAGATTGGACGCTCGGGGGCTAAAATTGCCAGACAGACTAATGGTTCGGAAGTCATGGCCAGCTGGTTAGGTAAATATCATAAAGCAACTCCCATCTGTGAAGCCATTGAGTAATCAATGCAACTTGTGGTGTTTGAGTTTACATTTATAACTGTTTCTACCTGAGGTAAGGTAACATTAAAGCGAAAACACCTTGGGCCACACGAAGGCCATCCTTAGTCAACGCTTATGTGCTAGCGGTACGTTTTGTTTTCGCCTGAGGTTATGTGCCCTTTCAAGGACTGAGTGAAGCTGTGAATAACTAAGTAACAGTTAATGGTGTGCCTCTTAAAAACACGAGATGCAAGAATACAGGACGACGTAAACAAGGAATATTTCTAAATACTCTTGTTTGTTTTAAAATTAAGACTTACATCTTTTAGATTACTGGTATTTATGAGGGCTTACGTAATAAAAAATCTCACATACTTGTTACTGAAGCAACCCTTCAACCAGGCGTCAATAAGAGGGTGTAGCGTTCGCTCCGAAACGCGGGAACATTTTTCCGTAAGGCCCACATGCCCAAGCGCGCACAACATATCTGTGGAGAGGGACCAGTGCCTAATAGAAATATCCGTAACGTCGCAAGCCCCACACATGAACACCGCACGCATTCACACATAACACATACCCACACTAGGACGCACTTCTTTCGTTTCAAAGCGACGCCTTGAAAATTGTTTCGTACAATGGAGCTTTACAAAACAGCATAGTATGACATCCTGCATAAAAATACACAAAAGCAGACCCGCACACATATACCAGCTTAACGTGATGGTGGATGTTTAACCATAAGATCAAATCAAATCAGTTTATTCCAACACAAAGTGCTGAGGACCGTTAACAAAAAGCCTCAAAGAGAGAGTGACAACTAAATTGTGTAGCTCTTTCCGAGTGTAACGCAGGCGCTACTACAATTCTCTTTGTACTGCGTTGTACGAGTCCTTCTAAATAACCTAAAATTCTCTGTGGGGCTGTGTTTGTGTGCGTGGTAGTTTATCTTTGTTGGCTTTGTTTGATTCTTTTTCCTTGCTCTACTTGTTACGGATTGCAATAATAAATGGGAACCCAGTTTGCCCTAACCATCGCCAATCATTCTGTGCTGTCGCAATTTTCGTTTTTAAGGTGATCTTGTTTTAATGTGGATTTGTTTTCTTCGCAGGACACCTTTGTTTCTGCTACAATGCTGTTTTCTCCATGCTCGCATTGAAACTCAACCACCTGCCTGCTTTACCGCGCCTGAGAAGACCAGCACCCACGTCCGGGGTGCAGATAATCAAACCACTATTTTGTCTCGTCCTATCTGACGCGACGAGTAGTTTCGGCGCCAAAAAATTCTGTCTTATTCCGAAGATTTTTGATAATCTGAAGTTAAAAGTCATAACTTTAGCACATATCCACAATGCGCGTTTGTGCCTGAACGGTATTCCCGTAAACACATCTATTTTGAGCTCAGGGTCGAAACAGATAACGGCTGCAAAAACTGTGCAGTTACCTACTGCGCGAGGACTTCAAAAACATCTCCACGAAAAAAAGCGACATCATAAGTTGCAGCTGCGGAGCACACGTGCGGCATTTTTTGGCACATGAGTGTACAGGAGGGCTACACGGCAAAAATATATTTTTACGCCACCTACCAATGAGAAAAATTAAGATTCCGAGGCCAGTGTGATGTCAATAACGAAAGTTTTCTGCTAGGGTTGCAAATCACCTTTCTAGGTCCAACACACCAGCTTCAAACCAGCCGTAGCTTTGCGACAGACACTCCAGATCTACTGCTGGAGAAGCGCCAAGCCACACATGATGCTATCATAGCCGCAATCGCACTACCCAGTATAACGAAGGCGCGTGAAGGCGGTGACTCGCTGAGCGCTTTGAAGCCCCTGAAAGTAGTAAGAACGCTACGCAGCAGATTGGCAGACTCCACAAAGCGGCGACGCTAATGATCGGCGTACACCAGGTGCAATGGCAAACTCAAAATCTCGACATACTTTACCGACCATATTTTGAGCTCGCATTCTTTAGCTTAACCTTTCCCAAGTTCTCCCCTTCTGTATCTCGGGTCTACCATTTAGAGGAAACGTCTCCTCACTCGGGAAACGCGTTCCCGAGTCCCGTGCGTACCTGCTCCCTCCAACGTACCCCTCCTTTGAGGAAAAGGGTTTTTCTAAGGAGGCTTCGGGCTTCGCTGGGCCGCACACGTTGTCAGCAAGACGTGGGGTCTCGAATCTGGGGCATGAAGAGGGGTTAAGATAATCCGTTTGGTGATGCGGGTTTCCGGTCAGATTACTAGAAGACTCCAGCTACGTTCTCCACAAAACCGGGCTACTAGCCTTCGTAGAGGCCTCCTCACCCGCTGCACCACTTTGAATAGCTTCCGCTCTTTTATTAAGTCGCGAATGCACTTTATAAGCGGCCCCCAAACCATCCACCGCCGGCGGCGTTGGCTGTCCGCAGTGCTCCTCTATATTTGAAAAAGAAACAGCATCGGCGCCCAGGTTTCGTCCGAGGACTTTGCGGGCCGCAGCGCGACGCGCTACCGATAAGCCACGGACGCCACGTCTGATATCAGTTTGAGTAACGGCCTTTATCTTTAACGCATTCAAACTACGTCGTCGCGGCGTGCGTTGGCGACTCAGCGGCGTTATTAAGCGGCTTGATAACTGCGTGGTGTACACGTGATACTACAAACCCGATGGAAGAGATGGAAGAGAAGGCGGCGAGGCGGTGGGCTGCGGGGGCCGAGCGCAAGCGCCGCACGCGGCCGACAACCGTGCATTCCACTTCACATTCTCCCCCTCGGGGAAATGCGGGGGAATTTTTTTTCTTTTCGCAACCTTTTCCAACGCGCGTACATACTCGTTGATTCAAATGCGGATAAAAAATTTCTGCAATACCAACTTGTGGGCGAGACAACCACGTGAAGTGCCAGGAGTCTGGTAATCAAAGGTGATGATGTCTCTCGTCTAAGAATACGAGATTATTACGCCGATGTGGAGTGAACTACAGACGGTGAAAGCTAAACTACGTGTACTTTTAAACCCTTATTTTTTGCGTTTCATTCATGACGTGCTTGTACAACTAGATGCTCCGTCTTGTCGCCCGGAATATAATAAAAAAACTTTCTTCAGCGTCAAAGACCTGGGCCTGGTCGCACACGCGCGGGCCCTCTCTAGGCCAAAAAATAAAATCACCGGGCCGGGCGGGCCTGGGCCTTGAGATGCGCGGGCCCGGGTCGGGCCTGGGCTTGAGATGGCGGGCCCGGGCCGGGCTCGGGCCAGGCTCACTTATGAATGCCCGGGCCCGGACCGGGCTCGGGCTAGGTGTTACGGGCCCGGGTCGGGCTCGGGCTTTCGCGAAGCGGGCTCGGGCCGGGCCTAAACTCCGGCCCGTCAGTGCTCTAGAAACACAGTGCCAAGATCGGTGTATTTCTACGGCGGGGAAATGCCCTGCTTTCTCTACAGACCAACACGACAGGTGGGTCACATATGCATGACCGCCGAACACCGGTCAGACGTGTGCCCTACACCAGCAATCGGGAAGTGCCCTACGTGTGGAACCACTGACCCACCAGAGGGAGAAACAAGATAATGCTGATAAAGAAAGAAAGTAGGAATTACCACGATCTGGCAGGCCAGTACAAATTTGTGGCTGTACCTTTAGAGACGGGGACGTGCTGCACAGTTCTCCCTCACCGAGTAAAAGTGTCGACAGCTGGTAGTATACAAGCGAACTTCTCTGTGGCCAATAACTGTGTTAGGTATCGCACCTTCTCAACTGCTTCAACTGGGAACAAATGCAACCTACAATGCCAAAATATTATGAATGCTAGCTCACTCGCAGCTCAACAGTAATAACGAGTCAGAAATTGGCCACAGCAGTGTTCTACTAGGAATGACGCATTCAGTACGAGACGACCAATTGATTGTCCCTCACTGTCTAGAACACAATAGATATTTTACACATATACTATAGATGCATAAAGTGACCTCTGTGCAACTGTGTGCAGTATTTCAGACTAAAAAATAACGACACCACACTCCAGTTGCAACAGTCGTTCTTTGTTTCATAACCTCCTTTACCTTCCTACGCTCTTTTGTTCCCCCACGGGGCACCTGGAGTAATCTTGGTGACGGTGAGTGGCGACACCGCGTACCCCGAGCCCACCATACTTAAGCTGTTACCTCCCGTGGCGAGAAGTTGAAAGGTGAAGGGTTAGAAGCTGTGAACGGTGGCCGTCGGAGCCCAGGTCAAGCTCCGGCCGATGGGCTCCCTGTCTGTCTATCAGGCTGGCAGTTCCGGGGACCTCTTGACCATCAGGGTAACGCCCCCAAAAAAGAAAGTACCCCAGTTCCCTGCTTTATACTATGTCGCATGGTATTTTCGAACCCTCTCTTCCAAATGATCGGGCCCCAAAAAGGGCGCAGCGATGTTTATATCAAACCTTTGCCCAACATGAAATTTAACACCCGGACAACTTCCTCGCTTCTTAGTGATACAATCTAAGAACAAGGAATCTCCAGTTACCTGCAAGTCCGTCTTCTTAATTGCCAAGTTCATTGAGAGTGTAGTTGGCGCGAACTACAAGGCAAAGAAGCTGACATCGGGGGACGTGCTTGTAGAACTATCTACTAAAAAACAATCTGATAGTCTCTGAAACCAGACCGACTTACTTGACCTTGAAATAGCTGTAACGCCACACCGGAGCCTTAACAGCTCGCAGGGCGTCATTTCCGAGATGGACCTGCTCAATGAAAGTGAGTCTGACCTCCTCGAGGGCATGCTTGACCAGGGTGTTCCTGCGGCAGTAAGAAGAAAATGATCAGACGCGATGGCAAAGAAGTAAAAACGAAACATGTGATCCTAACTTTTGACCGAAGTGTCCTTCCGGAGTCTGTCACTGCAGGCTTCCTTTATTGCAACGTACGACCTTACATACCCAACCCACGCCCTGCTTCAAGTGCCAGAGGTATGGGCACAGTACTACCCACTGCCGCGGAAAACTGACATGCGCCAAGTGCGCAGGACATCATGACCCTTCAGAGAACTGTGCTTCTAACGTATTGAAATGTGCCAACTGTGAACAACCCCACGCTGCATACTCCCGGTCATGTGCTAAATTCAAAGCCGAGAAAGAAATCATAAACATGAAGGTCACCCAGAACATCACCTATCAAGAAGCACGACAGAAAAACTTAATGTTTTCGCAAAGGTATGCCGATGCAGCTCGCCGGGGGGCGGAGCGGCGTCTTGTCACGGCGGCCACCCAGTACTGCGAAGCAGACTTGGTGCCGCCCCAGCCCCCCCAGTGCTGCCCAAGGCAGCCCACACCCGACACGACACCTGTTGCGCCCGCAAGTGTTGTGTTAGCTGCGAGTGTGAGGAGTGACGGTTCTGCCGTCAGTCCTCCTCTTCCGGCTGCCAGACTGCAGGCGGCCATGGACGTAGATGTGGTCGGTCCCACGACCACTTCTGTGTCCAACAAACAGTCGGGGACGGCAGGGGCTCCTGCCTCCACTTCGAACATATCCCGAGGTGGAGCCCGCAAGGACTCCATCTCGTCCTGTCACACCACTCATATGATGACATGGAGGTAACACCGTCTCGGCCAGTGCCAAAGGCGGAGAGAGAGAACGCGCACCATGGCGGGGCGAGGCAAAAAGCCACCAGCCAGCAGGTCAAAGGCCCCACCAATCAGAACTGAAAGATAGTATACATCCAGCCCTAGTCCTCATCTACACCAGGTAAAATCTCCTCCCTAAACATTTATGGTAGCACAAATAATTACACAGTGGAACTGCCGGGGCCCTATTAAAAACCTAGATGATATATAAGAAATCCTACACAAAACGCAATCAGCCATCCTATGTTTACAGGAGACACACTTGAAACCTAAGCACACCAATTTCCTCAACCAATACTCAGTATGTAGGAGAGACCGAGATAGCTGCACGCACTGCTCTGGTGGCGTAGCCATAGTTACACAACAATCTATCCCTTGCCAATCTCTTCAATTGCGTACCGCCCTAGAAGCGGTTGCAGTCCGGGCAATTATTTTCAACAGATTAACAACAATTTGCTCACTATACATTCCCCTGAATATCGTTTATCTAGCTCTGAATTTGAGTCTCTCATAGATGAGCTGCCGGAACCGTTTCTACTCGTAGGTGACCTGAATGCACACAGCCCACTATGGGGATCTAAACGCACAGATTCCCGGGGCGGCTTGATAAAAAAATTCCTCTTCTCATCCGGAGCTTGCCTCTTTAACAAAAAAGAGCCGACATACTACAACACTACACACAATACATACTCACACATAGACTTGGCGATCGGCTCTTCTGTCCTCTTTCCGGCTGTTGAATGGGAAGTGGACGACAACCCCTATGGGAGCGACCACTTCCCTGTCATCTTGAAAGGCATTGATAAAGCCCGTAACAGTTCCATCTGCCATAAAAAGTTTAAGGAATCTGGTGCTGATTGGTTAAAATTTAGACAATTATCTCAGCTTTCATACACGTCTTTAAGCTATTTTCGGCATTGACGAAGCCTGTTAACTGGTGACTGCACACATTCTTCATGCTGCCGAGGGCTCAATTCCGCAAACATCTGGTGCCACACCTAACACTAGGAGGCCGTGGTGGAATGAAGAGTGTAGGCTTGCACGGCAGGCTCAAAACAAGGCGTGGGGTGTCCTTCGCAGGTACCCCACTACGCAAAACTTGATTTCCTTCAAACGTGCAAAAGCACAAGGAAGACGCATTCGCCAGCAAGAAAAAAGGGATTGCTGGCGCTCTTTCGTAACTTCTATCAATTCATACACAGATGCAGGCAAAGTATGGAACAGAATTAAAAAGTTTAATGGACGGAAAACACACAACCCTACCTTTGGTCAACAGTACAGGCGATACCCTGGAGGACCAGGCAAACGCACTAGCGAAATACTTTTCATATGTATCGAGTTCTGCTCATTACACAAATGCTTTCTTACGACACAAAACATCTATGGAGAAGAAACCGATTCGTGATAACAAAAGATCTGACGAACCATACAACACCTAATTTTCCATAACAGAGCTTTTGGTCGCCTTGGGAACATGTAAGGCTTCAGCGCCTGGTACAGATAGCATATCATACACAATGATACAACATCTGCACCCAGAAACTCTCCGAACACTCTTGCACTGTGTTCAACAAAATATGGGGGGTCGGGGGATACTTTCCGAGAGCTTGGAGAGAAGCAGTTGTAGTTGCCGTATTAAAACAGGGGAAAGATGCCTGCACTACCTGCCAGTTACCGACCAATGGCTCTGACAAGTTGCCTAGGAAAGGTTTTTGAAAAAATGGTAAATAAGAGGCTAATGCATTTCTTGAATATAATGGCATCCTGGACAGTTGTCAGGCTGGTTCCGATCAGGTCGAAGCACAACTGACCAGCTAGTTGCCTTTGGGTCGTATGTCAAAGATGCTTTTATCCACAAACAGCACTGTCTTTCTTGTCTTTTTCTTTGACTTAGAAAAAGCATACGACACAACTTGGCGTTACGGCATACTGCTTGATCTCAAGGCATTCGGTGTGTCTGGACATATGCTAAACACTATTGAAAGTTATTTGTCGGAGCGAGACATTTAGGGTAAGAGTAGGGACAGTGGATCAAGAACATACATACAAGAAAATAGGGTTCCCCAGGGTAGAGTATTAAGTTGTACTCTGTTTATAATTAAAATCATCCACTTGGTAAATCGTTGCCACCCTCAAATCCTACTCAATGTATGTTGACGCCGTCCAAATAAGCTTTAGGTCATGCAATCAGTCCATATGTGAAAGGCAGATACAGTTAGGGCGTGAACAGGCTTGCAAAATGGACGGAAGAAAATGGTTTAAATTGAATCCTCACAAAAGTACATGTGTCTTATTCACAAGACAGCGTGGTATTCGTCGAGAACCCGATGTCACACTGAACGGAGAACGGATTCCTGTCAAGAAAGAACATAAGTTTTTAGGTGTTGTACTTGACGGAAAACTAACGTTAGTGCAACACTTAAGAAACTCAACAACAACAATGCCTAAACACCATTCACATTTTAAAAGTGTTGTCACATCAGTCTTATGGTGCTGATAAAGACTGCCTTCTACGTCTCTTTGTGAGTTAGTTAGGTCACGTATAGACTATGGAAGCGTAACATACGGGGTCCGCGTCTAAAACTGCCTAAAAATGTGAGACCCAGTACTAAATTTGGGCTTCGCCTGCCTCTGGAGCCTTCAGGACAAGTCCAATCCAGAGTCTTTATGTAGAATGCGACCACTGGTGCAGCCTAGAGCACCAGGTGCTTATACAGCACTCCTCTATGCTATAGGACAATGTCTATGACGAATCACCCATGCATTCTATTGTGAAGGACATTAATCCGCCCGTTGTATTTAGCGCGCCCGTCGATCCCTGCCCCTGTAGCTTGCGTGTCAAAGGCCTTGCAGAGGAGATAGGGGTGTCTTTAGATGATGGCATAAAAACCTGTATCGCCGATATAGTCCCACCTTGGGACATGTCAACTATTCATTGTGACACATCCTTTAAACAAATTGACAAGCGTCGTGCACCCCGCGAATTGATTTTACAGCATTTCTTAAGTTTACAACACAGATATCCATGCGCCTCTTTTTACACAAATGCTTCCAAGTCTTCTTCTTCTGTGTCCTGTGCTGCACATGGCCCGGACTTTGCCAGCACAAGGACATTGAACAGAAATTGTAGCATCTTTACAGCAGAAGCACCTATGGTATTCTAATCACAGTGGAAACACATACACAAACGAAAAAAAAAACAAAAATCAGTCATCTACACAGACTCCCTAAGCGTAGTAAACTGCATTGGATTCCTTTAAACCCACACAAAAACGTTATTCAAAACGCGCCTTTTAAAGCTCTTATAACTGCCATAAGTCAAAGCTAAAAATACTTGTTTGCTGATCCCTGGAAACAGTGGCATTCTGGGCAATGAAATGTGCTGACCAGAACGCCACTTTGGCGGCTTCCTCGTAGTGGTGTTGATGTAGCGCAGACCTCTAACTCGATCTGAAACCAGTAATCCGGAGGGGAATCCGTAAATGCTGGCAGCACATGTGGGACACACACACAGACAACAAGCTCCACTCAGTTAAAACCAAATAGGAAGATACACAACAGAAAAACAAAACAGATTA